>VDFB02049188.1:0-11816 GCA_007258455.2 Sequoia sempervirens
GGAAACTAACAAACTATTGAGATGTATTAGAACAGATAATGGTGGGGAGTATTGCTCCAAAGCCTTCAAAGAATATTGTAGTAAACATGGGATAAAGCATGTAAAAATAGTTCCTCTCACTCCACAACAAAATGGAATAGCTGAAAGGATGAATCGAACAATATTGGAGAAGGTGAGAAGTATGCTTTCAAATTCTGGTTTGCCTAAACATTTTTGGGCAGAGGCTGTCCGAACTGCTTGTTACTTAATAAATCGCTCTCCCACAACTTCATTAGATGGAGGCATTCCCAAAAAGGTGTGGACCGGTAAGGAGTTATATTATTCTCATTTGAAAGTTTTCGGTTGTGAAGCTTATGTGCACATTCCTAAAGAACAAAGGTCCAAGTTGGATGAAAAATCATTGAAATGTATTTTCTTAGGATATGCTGACAATGAGCTAGGTTATCGGTTGTGGGATCCTCTAAAGAGAAGAATTATCAGAAGTAGGGATGTTATTTTTAATGAAGGAAAAATGTTTAAAAATACTGACAAAAGTGTGGAGATACAGAAATTTGTTGAAATTACAGGACAACAAGAGGAACAACAAGAAAATCTGCCACCTTTACAAGAAGCCACTGTTGGAAATAATGACCAGCCATTACAACATAATGGGAATGAGGGACAACAAGAAGTAGAAACTGTACAAGAGCCATTACAAGAGATTCCAGTTCGCAGATCTACTAGGCCTCAAAAGGTTTCACAAAGATATCCTCTCTCATATTATATTTTATTAACTGATGAAGGTGAACCTAGTTGTTTTCAGGAAGCTTGTCAAGATGAGCATAGTAAAGAATGGCAGAAAGCAATGGAGGATGAAATGGATTCTTTGCAAGAAAATAGAACTTGGGAGTTGGTAAAGCTTCCAAAAGGAAGAAAAGCTCTACGAAACAAATGGGTGTACAAGATCAAACATGAGGGTGATGAGAAGAAGAGATACAAAGCAAGGCTGGTCGTGAAGGGATTTGCTCAGAAAGAAGGTATTGACTTCAATGAAATTTTTTCACTTGTTAAAATGTCATCCATTAGAGTTATTCTTGGTCTTGTTGCTGCTCTAGATTTAGAATGTGAACAGTTAGATGTAAAGACTGCCTTCCTTCATGGAGAATTGGAAGAGGAAATTTATATGGAGCAGCCAGAAGGCTTCAAAATAAAAGGTAAAGAGAACTTGGTTTGTAGGTTGAAGAAGAGCCTCTATGGGTTGAAACAGGCACCTCGCCAATGGTATAAGAAATTTGATTCTTTTATGTTGGAGCATGGTTTTAATAGGCTAGAGACTGATCATTGTGTCTACATCATGTGATATGATCAGGACAAGTACATTATATTATTGTTATATGTGGATGATCTGTTAGTTGTTGGACAGGATAAGAATATGATTAACAAGTTGAAGAAGGATTTGAGCAGCCAGTTTGCAATGAAGGATTTGGGTCTAGCACAACAAATATTGGGCATGAAGATCATTCGTGATAGAAAGATGAAAAAGTTGTGGCTGTCACAAGAAAAGTATATTGAGAAGGTGCTTGACCGATTTAATATGCAGTATGCCAAACCAGTTGGTACACCTCTTGCTTCCCATTTCAAATTAAATTCTGATTCATGCCCTTGTAATGATAAGGAGAAGGAAGAAATGAAAAATATTCCTTATGCTTCAACAGTCGGTAGTTTAATGTATGCCATGGTATGCACACGACCGGACATTGCACATCCAGTGGGAGTAGTTACCAGGTTTCTTGCCAATCCAGTAAAACAACACTGGCAAGCAGTGAAATGGATGTTAAGATACCTTAAGGGTACTCGTCATTACTGTTTATGTTTTGATCATGCTAATATGGTGCTTGAAGGTTTTACAGATGCAAATATGGCTGGAGATGTGGACACTAGAAAGTCCACCACTGGTTATCTATATACATTTGCAGGAGCAGCAGTGTCTTGGGTATCTAAGCTACAAAAATAAGTAGCTCTCTCCACAACAGAGGCAGAATACATAGCTGCAACTGAAGCGTGCAAAGAGATGTTGTGGATACAACGATTTCTTGGAGAGTTGGGCATAAAACAAGACAAGTATGTGCTATATTGTGATAGTCAAAGTGCCATTCACTTGGCGAAAAATCCAGCTTTTCACTCATGAACCAAACACATTGACTTAAGGTATCATTGGATTAGGCAGGTGTTGGAGGAAGGAAAGCTACACTTGGAAAAGATCCATACAGCTGAGAACCCTACATATATGTTTACAAAAATACTGCCAAAAGCCAAGCAAGAGCTATGTAGGAGCTTGGCAGGCCTGCAAATGACTTGATGCGTAGGCTTGGGCAAGGATCAATAGCAAAAAAGGATCATCTACAATTGTAGTTTGCTATCCAGGAGCCTTGTATTTAGCTTCAAGTGGGAGAATGCTAGTTGTGAAGGCTAAATTTAGCTTCAAGTGGGAGAATGTTAGTTTTTTGAAGACTAAATTTAAAAATCAAGAAACTTCTATTTTGAATTAAGAAAAATCTAATTTGAATAGAAATCAAGAAACTTCTATTTCGAATTAAGAAAAATCTAATTCGAATAGAAACTCCTCGTATTATCCAGAAACTTCTTCTTTCAAAAGCTTTTTATAAATATGTCAATATTTATCTCTCCTATGTATTATTGATGAAGTATGATTTTCGAAAAGCTCCTGATGTAAAAGATTTTCTGAGATAATAAAAGCTATTGATCCTTGCCCTGTGGTTTTTCCTCCACATTGGAGGTTTTCCACGTAATCTCTGTGTTATTGTCAATGTCTTATTTGTTGTCTACTTTATTTACTGTGTTTTAATTTTATTGCTGCTGTTATTATTTTTATTCTGGTTTAAATTACATAAATATAACCCATCATTGAAAAATGATCTGATATGACTTAAAAGATGCATTTATTGAAACCATTGATCGAAAAATGTTGTCCATGATCTCTTCCAAAAGTATATCTTGTTTTCAGTTCTTAAGAAATCTTGTTTTCAATACTTAATCTATGATTTACTTCCGTGAATTTAATGTATTTTCTCATTGTTCTAACTTCATGCATTATGGTTCCTAAATAGGCTCTGAAAGGCATCAGAGAGAAGGTCCAGATTGCTACTAAGTTTGGATTGACTTTGGTTAATGGAGAATTCGGTGTGAGGGGAGATCCTGAATACGTAAGGGCTGCCTGTGAAGCAAGCCTCAAGAGGCTTGATATAGACTACATTGATCTTTATTATCAGCACAGGGTGTATACTACTGTACCCATAGAAGCTACTGTAAGTCTTAAGATTTTAAACCTGTAATCTTGCAGCAAAATATTTTTTTATGAAGCTACTGTCAGTCTCAAGATTTCAAGCCTGTAATCTTGCTGTAAAGTGTTGTTTTATCAAGCTACTGTGAATCTGAAGGTTTCAACCTGTAATCTTGCTGCAAAATGTTCTTTTAACAACCTAATGTAATGTCTGAACCATCAACATTGTATGGCATGGAGGACAAACGTGTATCCCTCTGGCTCTTTACTGAGGTCTAGTGATAAGGCTTGAAAAAGTATGATAACAAATAATTGACTTTGCCTTTTATACAGATGGGTGAACTGAAGAAGCTGGTAGAAGAGGGAAAGATAAAATATGTGGGTCTGTCCGAAGCCTCTGCTTCAACAATCCGTAGAGCCCATGCAGTGCATCCAATCTCTGCTGTGCAGCTTGAATGGTCTCTCTGGACTAGGGATTCTGAGGCCCAAATTATTCCCACCTGCAGGTACACAGTGTGATAGTACAATACCTCAGCAGTCAGTAATTTCATTTTTACTTCATTTATGCAGAGAATTGAGATCAAATACTTGTGAATTTGGGTTTATACCAAAAGTTAAATTGGAGTTTTTGATAAGGAACTTTTAAGAACTTTGTACCATATCAACTTAAATAAGGCATGTAAGCTGATTTGTATTTGTTTAATTTCGTTTTTTCCATTCGCAGAGAGTTGGGGATTGGGATTGTTCCATACAGTCCTTTGGGCACGGGTTTCTTTGCCTCAGGAGCAAAACTTCTTGAAAGTGTGGCTGATAATGACTTCCGTAAGGTAAAGATAGGATTTATTTTTTCCAATGTAGGGTCAAATTCAAACCATAAAACAAAATCTAAACTCAAATCTATAGTACAAGATCCATATGAAGTTGAAGGTGAATGATAATTGATTTGTTCAACAGAAAATTCCAAGGTTTCTAAGTGAGAATCTTGAGCACAACCAAGCTCTATTCCAAAAGCTAAGTGAGATCAGTTCAAGAAAAGGGTGCAGCCCAAGCCAAGTTGCTCTTGCATGGGTTCAACACCAGGGGAATGATGTTGTGCCCATTCCCAGAACGACCAAGATTAAGAACCTGGATGACAATATACTCTCTCTCTCTGTAAATCTGACTGCAGATGACATGAGTGAAATTGAGGCCATTTTTCCTGTAGATGCTGCAGCTGGACATCGACACAAGCCAGAGTTTTCGCAATTAAGCTGGATGAATTCAGAAACGTCCCCTTACAATACTCTCCACTGAATTAAAGTAATATAAATGTTTGTATGTGTGTGAAATAAAAGGCTTTGCAGGGAAGAGCATTTGCAATTTAGCTAGATGAAGAAAGGCTTTTGAAGAATTAGCAACACCAAAACTGTTCTAAATAAATTGTTTCTTGAGAATCTTGTTCTACTATTTATTAATTAAGGATATGGTATTTTCACAGTCCATTAATGTAATAGTAGAGAGCTTTTGGTAAATAACTCTCTAAATTTTCTTAGATTGATGTATTTCAGGTGACATTTGTATTTACAAGTAAGATGAACAAAATATTTGTGCTTCTTTGGAGTTGGTTACTTTCAATCATATTCCTTGTGAATGGGACGTTGTTGCAGATTGTTTGGCCAAGTGGGCCTGTAATCATATGCAAAGTTGAAACATTGTGGATAGGGGTCAATTACCCCTAGATTTGTCTCATGAACTGGACAACTTAGTTGAGCTTGACAGGGTTGTATAAAGCCTTGCGTTGTACTTCTTCTTCTTTTAATAAATTTTTACCCCTCTTTTAATTTTTAATTTTTTAAAGGTAGAAGAGTGAAGAAAAAAATCAAAGCTTAATAGAAAGCCTAATCATATTGAAAAACCAATAAAATAAATAAAAATTAATGGAATTATATGACAAGTAGGTATTAAATTATTTAGAAATTTATAATCAATCATATATGGCTATAAAATTAACAAGTGCCACCTAGTGGGGAGTATTTACCTTTATTTATTGTAATTATAGGCTTGTAGACTTGAAAAAAATTATATGTTAGTTTTATTAATTATTAGTACTTGCTTTTAGCATAGTACTATTATAATGACTTTGGCTTTTTTTAGTTAACTAGTTATTAATAATTTAGTTTCAACCAATCAAAAACAAGAATTAAAATAAATTAAAACAAAATTCAATTTCATAAAGTTAACTTGTAAAATATTTAACTTAATAAATTATAAAAATTATTTTGTGACGATTGGTTTTAAAAAGGTTTAAAAGCCATGTTACTGGCAAGATAAAGCAAATTATTATTTTATTTTAAAGAATGATTTTTCATTTTTTGCTTTATAAAAATCATTCTCACAAATCTTCTAAAAATAAATGTTACTTATTTGACAATTTTTAAGAAAGGTTTTTTAATAAAATTGATAGCAAGTATTTAAACTTCAACTATAATATGAAGATTTCACTATCAAATTCAAAATCAACTAGAATCAATTAAGAATTATTTTTAATAATAAATCATTTGATTATTTAATGTTTAAGAAATATTTATTGTAAAGAACAAACTCAACTTCAACTTCATTAGTCATAGTTATGTTAGTACCAATAATTCATAAACTACTTCCTTCTCTCAATGGGTTCATTATATAAATATTCAAATGTATGAAAAAAATAACACCAAACAATAAACATTTATTCCAATTTATTTTATTTCCAAATATTTAACAAGATATTTACATTACATAACCAAAACATATAAAAAAACCAACGCTATTAATTAAACAAAACACAAAATAAAAAAGTCAAAACTAAAATACAACAATTAAAAAAAATTACATTTAATTTTATTCACATTAATTAAACTTACATTTATTTTTATTCCAACTCTACAAATCTTTAATTAAAATAGGCAAGTACTTACCACTACGTGGCACTTGTTATATTTTAGTTTTGACCATTGGATGATTTTTTTTATCTATAATATTGGTTAGTGCTTTTTTTGTCTCATTGTCTTTTGATTTGAATAGCTTTCTTATTTTGGTTTCCAAAACTTTGTATGTGTCTTTCCATTTTGTTTCAAATATCTTATAATTTTCCATTTTACCTTGGGTCATGTATGCAATTTAATTTAATTTATAATGTTAATTAGTTGATATTGAATTTATTCAATAAAAAAGTAAAAAAGAATGAATTAATAATTTTTACATAAAAATGAATGTGGAAAATAATTTGGTATTATTTAAATGAAAATGTTAAAAAGATAGTAGCATACATTTGAATACTTATAATAAGAAATAATTAATAGTAATGAAATTGAACTTCATTAGGTGCTTCATTTTCCAAATCTATTTTCATAGTAATTGAAGTTGGATTTAAACATGCTTGTATTCTTGTGACACTTCTTTAGTGATAATTGGTGCAGAATGACTGCATCCAAAAGGAAAGTCACAAATTGATAATGGTTTTGTTGGTGTCAAGTTGTTTGGTGGAGTTGGATATTTCCATCTATGGGACCTGAAAAGGAAAAAAAATATTTAGTTAATTTGAAAGAAAAATATAATATTCTATTTTAACTATAGTGATTTGTAAAACATATGAAAGAGTAGAATAATGACTATGTGTACAATGTATTGTATAAATAAAAATATATTAATCAATAATAATAACATCTACAAGATTTAATAAAGAGAAGAGGGCATTGAAACAATTTCTTGCCCTAACAATAAGTTCTTGACCAAAAACATTTGCATGGTAATCTAGAGAATTAATAACAACACAAGCACAATTATTTTGTAGACTAGAATTGAAGGAATTAAAAACACATTTGACTTTTTGATTGAGTAGAATATTTTCTAGAGTAAACAATCTGCCAATCAAAGAAAAACCTGTCTCTATATCATAATTTTGCACATCTTATGGAATCTCTTTTGTGAAATGAAGATGCATTTGACATATCTAAAGGCTAAATTATGGAGTAATTTTGAAGAATGAAGAAGATTTGTTGCATTTGATAGGAAAAATGACACCAATTTAGAGGAATATATTGTTGTTGGTGAAGGGCATGTATGATAGTTTTATCAATAACTTCACAATAACATTGTCAATCTCTTTAGCACGTCTAAATTGAAGATTGTTGTAAAATAGTGATTTTCCATTATATCTATTATAAGGACTTCCCATTTTTGAATTGGTAAAAATACATGAAAATTTCTCTATATTGTTTCCATAAATAACTACAATAATAGCAATAATAGAGATTAAAAGAGATAAATAATTGTTGTTGAAATGTATGAATGGAAATGTAAGAAGAGTAGATCTGTATTGTGAAAAAAATTATTTGAAAATAAGAGTTAATTTGATAATACAATTTTTTGTAATTGTAAAAAAAGATACATATTAATTATAAAAATTTAAATAAGATAATATTTACTAGTAGTGTTAAAAAAGAACAATATATAGAGTTATTGATTTGTAACACTAAAGTAATGAAAAAATATCATAGAATTTGGCATGGAACATGTAAATTTAGTGTCAAGGAATGAAAACATCATGTAAACAAGTAATGCAAAGAGTATGCAATATATAAGTGGAAAAGGAAAATGATTATAATAGATTACGATAATATTATAGAATTGTTCATAATATAAAACTTTTTTTCAATTCATTCTTATTAAAAAAAATATGAATATTGATTTTTTCTCGATGAATCATGAATATTTTAAAATTATAGTGAATTCTTTTTCTAAAAATCCTCCATATTAAAAGTGTATTGTTTCAGGGTGGTTTGGAGTCCTAAAGTAGATCACCCATAATAAGATAAAAAAAAAAACTATTTATGTAGTCTTGATACATAAATCTTGTCGGGGAGTAACTTATAATGATAGTAGAAACACAAGTGAAGAATATAAGCTCCACTTAGAACTCTCAATGACATAACAAGTTGTATACATTGAATGGTAAATTGATAATTTACTATTCATGCATTAGATACATAAATCTTGTTGTGAAACAACTTATAATGACAATAGAAACACAAATCAAAAATGTAAATTCTCAACTTTAAAATTGTATACATTGCATGGTAAATTGATTAATGTACTATTTTTTTAATTTATGTATCATTGTCTATCACTATCCATATATATAGATAAATGGTACAATATTAATTGGAGACGAGTTAAAATACATTTCAAGAAAATAAAAAAAGATAGGCTAGTAATATCATCACTTGGTAGAATCATTGTTAGGGTTAGAAAATAGATATCTAACAGTTAAATGCATATTTGACCAATAAAATAAAGAAATAAAACAAATAGAAAATTATAGCAGAAACAAGATAACCTAGAGAATTTAATGTGGTTCACCCAATCCAAGCTACATCCACAAAACCGTAGCCATCCAATGATTTTATTATCCAGTGCAAAAATTATTACAATCTCATGAATAATCATCTTTTTCTACATACTATAATCCCTATCCCAACCCCTTATAACAAGCTTTTTAGAAGCTTCCAAAATTAGGGTTTCACAAAGTCATTTTTTTCTTTTTTGGTGATCAATTTTTCCTTTTTCAGTTACAACGCAAAAAAAAATGGGAATTTTTTTCTCGGTGTTGCCCCCAAACCCACCTTTTGGTTGCCACCCTACAAGCCCCCCGGGGCCCGTGTGAGACCCCCTTGTGAGGGATACATGTGGGGTCGTACAGCTATAGCATGACCGTTAAGCCACTGCCAACAATCACAATCTGTGGGGCACTTATCACTCAAATAGTGACAAATATTGAGTTGACTAGTTGTTGGATCTTGTCATTCAAAAGATAGATCTTGTAGTTTTTTTTTTGGTCTTAGCTTGTTGTGTTAGAAGATAGGTAACAATCATAACCTATTGTTATATATTGTGTGTTAGTATAATTAGTAAAACTAAATATAATTTTATACTATTGTAAGGATCGTTAACTTGTCCCTGGTAGATTAGATTGTTAGATAGGTTAGCTGATGAAAGGTTCTCAAATGTTTGCATAGGAAGAAGAAATGAGGCTCATAAAAGACAATGTATTTTGTACAATAATTTATTTAGACAATTTTATTCTAGAATTATTACAGCCTTTGTTATATTTTCCATTATCTCTGCATTGTGTGTGGTTTGAAATTTAACATGAGCAGGAGAAAAACTGTTAATTTTTTTTAATGTTTTTTTAACTATATTTAGAAGTGTAATCTACAACTTAATTATTTGATTTACATCTTAGAAGTGTAGCATAAGATAATTATGTTCAAATAGAAAGAATGAGTTCAAGTTGTTTAAATTGAACAATATCTAACCACTAAAGCAGGGAAATAGGTAGAACTATAAAGCTTTTCTACATGATCTCTATTCCTAATAATAATACTATTACATATATGACCATCCCTATGCTATAACTTGTTTACACTTGCTAATAGGTAAGAAAAATGAGTGAAATTTAGTCACAACAAATGGAATCTAAAACTGTCAGAAGATATAGTTTTATTGTGCACTATTAACATGTTTCAATGTTGAGACTACGGAGTATACTCTTGTATATTATACTTTCTTATCTAAGAAATATTTATGCAACAAAAATTTATGAAAGATTGAATGGGACCTAATGTGGTGTAATTTTGTACAACTACCATGTAGGGTTTTGTATGGATTATTGATTTTTTTGGTATTTATTGCTGGTTAGGCAAAGCTAGAAATAGAGTACTGAAAAACTGCTATAGCAAACCAAAATAGAGTTTTTATTATCTAATAATAAAAGATTACATATGCCTCATATTTATAGAGGTCTTCCAAGAATTTGATAAGGGAATACGCTAAAAATAGCTACATAAAAAAAAAATTTAAAACAACTTTAAAACAAAGCTAACAAGAAGAAGAAAAAACTAATTCCTAATTTAGTTTATTGAAAAAACATGCATTTTTCATTATCTCCTCACGCGGAGAAATTATTGCTTTATTCTAACACTCCCCCCTAATTTCTACCATTAATAGTTTCATCATTTACAATGCCCAAATTTTCTCTTAAATGCTCAAAAATCTCCTTTGCTAATGCTTTGGTAAATATGCTAACTAATCTTCAGATCTGCAAATTTTCAATTGAATTTCACCATCATTCACTAACTCTTTGATGAAGTGTTATCTTATATCAGTATGCTTTCTCTTCTTGTGAAAGACATGATTCTTTGACAATGTGATTGCTGATTTGTTGTCACAGAAGATTGGAGTTGGCTCCTCCTGTGCTTGCAATAAATCTATCAAAAATTTCCCCATCCAAACTGCTTGACATGTTGTTGACATGGCTGCTACATACTCTGCTTCAGCTGATAAAAGTGTCACTATGGGTTGCTTCTTTGATGCACATGAGATTGCACCTATCCCACAATGAAAGATATATATGTAATACCCCTCCGTGTCGGTTGTTCTGGTCTTGTGTGTAAGTATATGTGCATGCTTCATTTATCACTATGTTATTTGATTGTGTGAAAAATATCAAATGTTAGTAGTCATGTTTAAATAATTAATTTAAATCATAAGTGAATCTGCGAGGTTATTTAAAATATAATTAGAAATTAAAATAATAATCCATTAAATTAAATCAAATGATTCAGATCAAATGATCAAATTAAACTAATTTGTTAAAAACACAAGTGATATTATTAGATAAATTGATTTAATAATGATAATGAACAAAATAATCTGGAAAAGAAAATAATAAAAAGGAAGGCAATTGGAAAATGGAAAGTGAATAGTTTATTAATTAAATAAATCGTGATAAGATTTTTTTGAGAAGTGTAAAAGGCAAGAGAAGCTGGAAAAAGATGGTATATGTTTTATCTTCCTTTGTCTCATCACCTTCCAGGCAAAGATTTCAATTATTGAAACTCATAAATTAGAATTGAAGGGACATCTTGAGGGGAGTTTTTTTGTTTTGGCACTATTCTATCACCACTCCGTCGGATGGATTGTCCTATAATTTTTATCGATCTCTCCCTTATAAAAGCAAGAATTAAATAGATCAATTGGAGGTGGGGAAATTAATTAGGAAGAGGTAGAGGCGTGGAAGGAATTTCAGGGATCCTTGCTGTTGTAGTGATTTGGAGTCATACGGGTCATAGCAGGCAGTGTTCTTAATATAAGTAATTCAAAACTTTTGAAACATGTCTTTAAAACAGCAGCGCCCTCCTTCTGCTCTGGGTTTGAAGGCTGATCCAGGGATGCCATCTTCACATGCGCAGAACATGGGGTATCTTACTTTGTATGCCGCTTTATCTTGTAAGTATTCCACAAAGCTCATATTTACATATAGAGTTCATTTAGTTGGTAATGATTTTATAGGTTCTATCCATTAAAGATTTAATTCTTTTCTTGGAAATAATGATTTCATTAGATTAGAAAAGGAGGGTAGTTTCAAGTTCGCTGTTTATTTGCCTTTGTTTCTTTCTCTGTTGCAGCATAAGTGTTGTTTCTGTTATCATTGGGAAAGACTTTGGAGTTCGTTTTC
>VDFB02049189.1:0-17729 GCA_007258455.2 Sequoia sempervirens
TCTGACTCATTAAGGCAACATAACCGGAGAACTTATGTGGCCTTTTGCTTTCTCTGAATGTGCCTCCAGGAGCTGCAAAGTTTTCAGCCTCTTGCATAGTGCGACTAGCCCATAGAGGTCTCTTCCCAACAACAATGTCGGGTGAGGCTCCACGTAGGTTCCAAGGGTTAAACAGGATCAATATCTTCTTTTGGTTCTGAAGTCTCCCTCTAAATCTCAAGAGTATGGTCAACTTCCATATCCTAAGGAGACTCTTCATTATCAATCTCCATATGAATCCCCATGGATCTTCTAAATGCAACATCTCCCTCGAATGTGACATCCCTAATGATCTCTATCATCTTCTGACCTGGAATGTAAATTCTGTAGGCTTTTGATGTCTCAATCAACCTACAATATTCCTTCTGCCAAGGCTCCAACTTGGTTCTCTTTTCCTTAGGGGAACATGAATATGGACAGGGACATCCAAAGATCCTCAAATGATCGGGACTTCAAGCTTTTCCCTCAGAAAAGCTTCTTCCTGAGTCATATTTTCCAGACCTGAGGACTCTTTATTCTCAACATATACGTACCGTCTCTAGAAGCTTCTGCCTATAAGTATAGGTTTGTAAATCTTGATCATGAATCATGGCCTTTGTAGCTTCCACGATTGTCTGTTCTTTCTTTCTGCAACACCATTTTGTTGAGGATTATAGGGAACACAGAACTCCCTCTTAATCCCTGCATCAATACAAAAATTCTGAAAGCTGCCAGAGGTGTATTCTCCACCATTGTCAGATCTGAGGACTTTAATTCTTTTACCAGAAATATTTTCTACCAAGGCTTTAAACTCTTTAAACCTATCCAACACTTCCTCAAACTCTTTAGATTTCAAAAAATAAATCCAAGTCTTCCTAGAGTGGTCATCAATAAAAATAACATAATACAAGAATTCACTCGAAGACGGAACAGACATAGGACCACATAAATCAGAATGAATAAGGTCTAAAATACACTTAGATCTATTTTCTCTACTATGAAAAGGGGCTTTTATATTTTTACCCAATGCGCAGCCCTTGCAAGTACCTTCGTGCTCCTGGGTGAACTTAGGAAAGCCCGACACCAACTTCTCCATGATAGGTAAGGCTCGGAAGTGTAAGTGAGCCAATCTTCGATGCCAAAGATCACATAGACTTGAAGAATCATGAACCAACGCTTGTAGAGGACATGTGCAGACCCTGTAAAGACTTTCATGTCTAACTCCAATTACTTGAGCATCTTTGAAGCTAGAGTTCTCCATCCACACTAAAACTTTTCCTTTGGAGAAGGCAACATGATATCCTTTATCTTCCAAGGCTGAAATAGAAATAAGATTGCGCTTGATTCCAGGAACATAAAGAACATTACTCAACTGAAGTGTGATGCCGGAATCCAATGAAGTGAAGAGGTCCCAAATCCTTTCACAGAGTAGCTAGCATCATCTCCAATAATGACTTGCTCGGAAGACTCCTTCTCCACCAAACTTGATAAGTGCTCCTTAAAACCAGTGATATGTCATGAAGCACCACTGTCGATCAGCCAAGTGTTGGTGTCGTTAGATACACTGCTTGCCAATGCTGAGTAGAACAAATATTCACTTGAATCCTTTTGCGGAGAAGCATCATCAACATCCGCAACAGTAACTTGTTGCTTAGGTCTAGTTGGACAATACTTGGCGAAGTGCCCAAACTTATCGCACCTAAAGCATTGAATCTTGGACATATCCCTCTTCTTCTTGAATGGAGGTGCATCATCATTTCCCTTGTCCCAATTCCTCTTGAAGAATCCTTTCCTTCCATCTTTTCCTTTCTTCTTTGAAGCATGGGAGGCGAGAACATGAATGTCTTCATTCTTTGAACTTTGACCAACGCCTCTTGCCACCAACCTTGATTCCTCTTGAATGCAATCTGATCTTAGGCGATCAAACTTAGGCAATTTTGATCTTGCACTGATTCCTGAATGTAAGATTCCCAAGACAAAGGTAGACCATTGAGAGCAAGCATAGTCGGGTCTTTGTCATCAACCATATGCCCTATTGTCGAGAGCTGATCTCTCAAATCTGCAATCCTCATAAAGTATGCAATCACTGATTCACCTTTCGCCATCTTCACATGATGAAGTTGTTGCTTCAGTGCAAGCGCTCGGCTGGTATTGTTGATTTCGTACATCTCTTCCAATGTTTTGAACATGTCTCTCGCTGTCTTCAACTTAGAGATGATAGGCACAATGTGATCCTTGACGAAATCAACCAATATCTTCATTGCTTTAATATCTTTCTTCACCCATTGTAACTTCTCTTCTTCCTCCTCAGGTACAGGAATGCTGGACTCTACGAACTCACCCAAGTCATTCTCATGCAAGGTAAGCATGATCCTAAACCTCCATGATGTGAAGTTAGATGCACCCTCGAGTCTATCCTCGATCTTCAACCCGTTCACCATCTTGACTAATGTAGATAGATGAACAACTAGGGTATTGCTGATTAGGAATAATCTGATCACGATCCTCTCAAACCCGCTCTGATACCATGTAAATTTTAATGATCAGATTTAATGCATAGAAAAATAATTCAAAATCAGACAATAACACAGCAAATACCCTGGGAAAACCCTCCTCTTGAGGGAGAAAAACCCAACAACAAAGATCTCTCTTATATATGTAAATAGTGGCAACAATTCTCTTTACAATGAGGCCAATTACAAGGCCACTATTCAGCACCTACACTAGATGCAATGACAGATAATAATCTGTACTTCCTTGATATCTAATTCTGCCCTTGAATAAATTTGCAACCTGCTCTTGAAGAAATTCACACTTGAATGAAGTAATAAATCGAACTTGCTTGATGATCAAATGAAGGAGAAATGACCTTGTATAAATACACATTGATAGAGAGGTCGCACCTCTTCAAGAAATAGGTCGGCCAAGATAATTACAAATAATAAATGCTAATTTCAAGGAAGGTCGGCCATCAATAAATTTTCTTCATGAATAATCGCGCCAATATTTAAGAGATTTGTCTCTTCACAAAAATAGTATATAATAATTAAATAGGCCATGCCTATCATTTAATTATTATCTCCAAGTAATCTGGCTAGAAGGATTCGCCTGAAGCTGCACTCATCATTAACAACTAGGAGTGATAGTGAAGTTGAAATGCAAACTAGAAGGGAAAGTGGTGGGGGTGGTAGTAGAACTAGAGAGCAAAGAAACCCAATCCAATGCCCTCCTTCATCAACCAATACCAAAACCATGGAAGACTATGTAAAACACCCATTAGACAAAAAAAAACCATTCCTTCAATATGTTACAGCCATGGGTGAAAGACAAAAAAATTCAGGGGGGAGTAGGGTTTGGTTTTGCCATGTTTGTGAAAAGGAATTTAGGGGCAGCTACACAAGAGTTAGGTCTCATTTTTTGGGTGAGGTGGGCCATGGAGTTAGAGTGTGTCCTGGATTGACAAATGAGCTATTTTTAGAGTGCCAAAAAATTCAAATGGAGTTGGATGGTGGGGTTCAAGGTGGGTCTCCTTTCCCAAGTTCACAATCATCTATGCCTACTCCTAGTCCTTCCACGGTTGGTAGTAGTGGAGTTGTCTTAAGAGGAAAGAGGAAGGTGAGTGGTAGTGAAAAGGAAACCTCAATTGAGTCCATGTTTAATAACCAAGCATGAGAAGCCACTGAATCCTCCATTTCCAAATTCTTTTTTGCCCATGCCATTCCATTTCATGTGGCTCATTCCTCTTATTTCGAACAAATGGTGAAATACATAGCCATTGTTGGTCCTTCATTCATACCCCCTGTAGATCATAAGCTACGCACCACCCTCCTAGACAAAGAGTACTCCAAAGTTAATGTGTTAATGGAGGAGATGAGGCAAACGTGGATGAGGACGGAGTGCTCTATAATGTTGGATGGGTGGACTGATTGTAGACGTCGGCCACTCATCAATGTCATAGTCACATGCTTTGTTGGTTCTTATTTTCTTAAAGTCGTAGATTGTTCGGGGAGACGTAAGGATGCAGACTTCCAGTTTTCCATTTTGAGAGATGCCATAGAGGAGGTTGGGGCTGCAAATGTGGTGCAGGTGATCACCGATTCAGCACGTGTGTGCAAATCGGCTGGTTTGATGGTGGAGGGTACTTACAGGCACATATTTTGGACCGCGTGTTGTGTTCATGCATTGAACAATGTATTGAAAGACATAGGGAAGTTGGATTGGATGAAGCAAACGATGGTTGAAGCTAGAGATATTCAGATGCTCATTTGCAATCACCACACCTCACTTGCTCTCTTCAGAACATTTTAAAAGAAGGAGTTTCTCAAACCTGTTGAGACAAAGTATGCCATTTACTTCATTTTGTTTCACTTTCAATTTGTATTCATAATCTAATTTTGTTTTAAATTTTTATTTTTTAATGAATCAATGAATGTAGATATGCCACATACTTCATCTTGTTGGAGAGGATGTTTGAGGTGCATGAGCCTCTATAACTAATGATGGTCAATGCAGAGTGGACTAGATGGCCTAATGCAAGTTTTGCTCAAGGAAAGACCTTCAAACAAAAGATCTTTGATGACAATTGGTGGGCCAATGTGAGGTGAGACATATTAGATGGCTGTTTTTCATATTAAATTTCTGATTTTAATATTTTAATTTTATTGTCCAATGTTCCAACTTTTGAAGTTTCTAACATGTCAATTAACTTGTCAACTAATTATTTTGAACTTTTTGTTTGCATTTTGCAGATATATTTGCTCCTTCATCTTGCCTATTGTAGATGTCATCAAATATGTTGATACAAACTCTCCTAGTCTTGGAGAGATATATGAGACATTTGACAATATGCTTGGGAAGATTAGGCAAGTTATTTCAGCAAAGGACCCCACTTTGGATTTATATGAGCAACACATTAGGCCCATTGTGACGCGGAGGTGGAATACAATGAACACCCCACTTCATATGGCTGTCTTTGCTCTAAATCCAAAATAGTATGCACCAAGGGTTGGTAGGGTGTCTCCATGTGATGATGCTGAGGTTTTAGATGGGTTCACACGGGCCATTGAAAAGATTTATCTAGCAGAACAGGCTTCACTACTTCGGTCACAATTCCTAGACTTTGCAAATCTTAATGACCCAAACTTGAGTAAACCACAGGCGAGGTTGGATAGAGCTATATTAGCTCAATCGAACCCTATTGGATGTTGGACCTATCATGGGAGGGATACACTGCAGTTGACACTCGCTACTCGCCTTCTTGCACAGGTTGCCAGTTCCTCTGTTGCAAAGAGGAATTGGTCCACGTATAGCTTTATCCACTCCCTCAAGAGGAATAGACTTACCTCTAGACGAGCGGAGAAGCTAGTGGCCGTTCATAGTGCTCTTCGGCTTTAGGATCAGTAGACTTCAAAGTATTGACAAACTCCAACTCTATGGTGGGATATTGTTCCCAAGGACATGGCCTAGGTAGATGAGGAGACAGCTAAGGGTTTGGTTGGGGTTCCGTTGGTTGAGGAGGAGCATCACAGTGGTAGTGACTCAGAGGATGACTCTGATTTTGATGCGGTTATGAGAGATGATTAGGGGCAGCAATGCTCTTTGTTTATTCTGTATTCATTATTGACATACGATATTGTATTTTGATTTTCATAGCAAACTTTAAAACTATATGGCAGCAATGTAGCCTTTGGGCATTTTGATATAAGTTTATAAATTATAACTTGGAGTTTGTTTCATGATTCGTGTATGTTAATTTTGAATGCATATTGAGTATTGGCATAATGTTGAACACAAATGTTATATGTTAATGTTCTATAATGTGTATTATGCATGCCCTATCCATGTTATCATATGAATATTTAAAATTTCCCTATATTTTTTAAATTTTCCCTATATTTTTATATAGTCATCCCCTACCGTCCCTAAATTTGGCCTCAAAAATTGGAAACTTGGGGACTCGTCCCCTGCTGTCCCCATCTCGGAAACTTGGGGTAACCCTACTATAAAGAACTAGAAAAGGAGCCCATGTCCTTCAAAGAGCTTACAAGGGAAAGAAGTATTAGCAATCATTAGCTACTGTGCAAATGTAAGACCACGTTTCACATGTGATTAATACTTAACCTAATTTGTGATATGATTTTCTTAAATTGATGATTAGATATATTGTGGATGATAAATAAGGTGATCTTTTGGCAAAATCCTTGTAATTTCATTTTTGAAATTATGTTCTATTGTCACTACCATGAAGGTGGAATACACTAGTATACTATGGAATGCAAATTGAAATTTAAATGGATTATTATATGGTTAAAGTTTAGAATATTCAACTAATAGATTAATGTGATATACAATGTTACTTATAATCATGTTGGTAATGTGCAGGAAGGTAACAGTGTTAGCATGAGTAGGGAGGACCATCAAGAGCAAATCAAAAGACATCTTCTTGAGGATATAAAGTTAATATGTTGATAGATTAAGAGGTGAAGGTTGATATTAAAGGTATAATTTATTTTGGTTTGTGAGAATATTTAATTATGTGGGTTAGGGGTTGGGAACCCTTACCCAAGTGTGAAACTCGGATGGATCTTTAAGTGGGTCTTTAAAGAGGGTTGTTGGTCAATTTACTTGGTTGGGATACAAAAATAAACCCCCTAGGGTCTATACCTTACTAGTAGGGGTCAAGTGGGCATGCAATAGGGTCCCAAGGACATGATTTGACTCCTGAAAAGTCCCCATAATGAAGAATGACGAATTTTGAGGAGAGGATGGGAGGTGAAAAGATTTGGGGTTGTTCAAGTGCATGCTACCTCTTTAATGAGAAAAGAATCTCATTGAAGAAGGGAGGTACACTCCACACCTCCCCATCCAAAAGGTTACAAGTTGAAACTCCTATATAAGTGGAAAGGAAGAATGAGTAGGGTGTTACCCATTTCTCCTCTTGAAGAACTTGAGTGGAGATGGTAAAAGGAAAGAGAAGAGAAGAGGAGTCCACCTCTTTGGGAAGATAGTGATTCAAGATGGCTCAGCTTGGAAAGGAAAGATGGATACAAGAGTTCAACCCTTCATCTAAAAGCAAAGAGATAAGTTCTTCTTTTTTCCATTACCCTTATTATTGGTTGCAAGAAAATGACATAGTGTATGGATTATAGTTGAAAATAGAAAGCAGGGAACCTAGATGCATGAAAATGGTGCTATGCTAGTCTTATCCTTTAAAAAAAAATGAGAAAAGACTCCATTTATCATCGTAGAGCTTAAAGAATTCCTTGCTCGAGGGTATGGTTAGAGCCCACGAGGCTCCATGACGCCATTACGGTAGGGTGGAGAGCAAGCCTCGATTATTTGTGTGCCATTTTTGCATTCTCGAATGTGGTTACAATATGAGATAGCTACTATTGTGTTGTAAAGTGAAAGGATGAAAAGAGCAAGTATTTGTTTCTTGGAATTTAAGTTATATGTTTTCTTTTAATGTTATTTGTAACTTGCAAGTGAAAATATGGGTTTTATAATTGGTTGAATGGAAGGAGGAAAAGAGGAAGTCTGCATTCATTGGCATGCAATTTGGTTGTTTTTATTTTATTTTATATTGACTATAGCAAAAGTTAGCATTTTGTTACAAGAGAAAAAAATATGGGAAAAGCAAGTCTTATTTCTTATCATGTCACTTGATTCTTTTATTTTCTTTCCTTATTGTGTATCATTTGTAATAGGAATTTAAAAAAATAAAAAAAATAAAGACTGATGGATTTAAGATAGAAGAAGGTAATGAATCTTATTTTTGTCATCATCATGTTGAGTCATTGCACACAACAGAGCAATATATGGAAAATGTTCAAATTTTGGTTTTAAAAAAAATAATAATAATAATAACATTTATTCAATAACATAATAATCTGACAAGGAGAAAAGAGGGAAAAAAGAAAAAGAAAAAAAAGAAATGGTGTTTTAATAGGGTGCAGCCAGATTTCCCTACTACGCAACCCTTCTCTTTGGGAGGCAGTCTCCCAAGTCATGTTAAATAAAACTGGCATGATCTGACATTATGCATTCAACTTGCATTTGGTGAAAGGATCTTTTGCTCCTGAAGATCGACAAGTTAAGTTGCGACCTTGATTCTTTTAACTCACATTCATAAAAGAATGGGTGGGAAATGGGAGATTTGCTCTGGCGCTACCCTGCTTTGTCCAAGGAATTCCACTTGTGGAGTTGTTGATGAAAATAAACGTAGTCACCATCTCCATGTATTATAATCATAGTCCTGGGACTCGCCAGGACTCGCCCGGACGCAGCGAGTCGCGCTCCGCGCGACCCTGGCTGCGTCCTGGGCGCGCAGACGCGGACGCGGCCGCGTCTAGACGTGTCCAGGCTGGACGCACCGGACGCACAGCGTCTAGGCGAGTCCCGACCCCTAGACGCAGCCGACAC
Organism: Sequoia sempervirens; assembly: GCA_007258455.2. Lineage (NCBI taxonomy): Eukaryota > Viridiplantae > Streptophyta > Pinopsida > Cupressales > Cupressaceae > Sequoia > Sequoia sempervirens. The sequence continues at coordinate 8,440 of VDFB02049189.1, forward strand.
AGCAAAGGCCAAAAAGGCCAAAAAAAATAGAAACTCAAGTTTTTTGTTTTTTTTTTTGACTTATATTTTCTATTTCACCCTAAAAGCAACCTCATTTCATTCATTTGGCAAAATAGGAGGAGAAGAGAGAGTTGTGAAGAAAAATAGGAGGAGAAGAGAGGGCAACCAGCAAGTTGTTGAAGACAAATCCAGGGTCATATATCATTTGGGGAGCTTCATACCAGCAAGGAGGTGCATTGAGAGCTCATTACCAGTGATTGGGAGGAGTTTGCATTGCATTCCAAGCCAAATCTAAGAGGTAAGTTCGATTTTAATTGATTTTTTTGTGTTTTTTTAACAAATAATTCATTGTAATTTGTAAAATCATTGTTTTTTTGAGTTTGCATATATTTTTTACAAACCCTACTTGCAACTTAAATAATTTTAGAAACCCTACTTTTGCAGCCACATTCATTTGCAAATCAAACCATATTATTATTTTCACAATGTCTCAAACCCCAATCAAAAAAGACCCTGCTTGGAAACATGCTGAAATCTTTCCCAGAATGAAAAGAGGAGACGCCAAATGTTTCTACTACAAAACAATATATCATGGAGGCATAAATAGATTAAAATACCATCTTGCACGCATACCCGCCCATGATGCAGTGGGTTGCCCTAGAGCACCTTCTGAGGTTGTTCGGAAGTGCGGTGCAATTAGAAACTTTTGAAATGCAAAAAGAAATAAAAAAGAAACGAAGCAGGAGTTGATGAGTGTTGGAGTTGGGGGACTTGGTGCTGTTGGAGATGCTTCTTCCATGCCTCCATACCGTCCTAGAGCTAGTGCTTGTGCTAGTGCTTCTGTTTCCGCATCAGCTATGCCTATGCGTACTCCTAGTGCTGGTAGGCTGCTACTGCTAGTGGTAGTGGCAGTATTAGCATTGGCCCTAGAGTTCGTAAATCTAGGGTGGACTCATATTTTGTACCACGCACTACTCCTGGTTCCCAACCGTCGCTTGAGAGCATGGGTTGGAACAAGGACGCACATGATGTAGCAAAAAAGTCAATTGCAGACTTTTGGTACTACTGCACCATTCCCTTCCATGTAGCAAGGTAATTCTTTTTCATTTAATTGTTTTAAAATTTATATTTAAATTTTAGAATCTAGATGTATCTCATTATCGAATTCAAATTTAAAGTTAAAAACTTAAAACTTTTTCATTTTACAATACTTATGTAACTTATTAATTTATTTATGACATGTTATAGGTCACCTTTCTGGCAAAACATGGTTGATGCCATAACCATATGTGGGGCGGGTTCAAAGCCCCTAGTGAAGATGAATTAAAGGGCCCACTTTTGACTCAAAAGGTGGCAGATGTGAAAGCACAATTAAAGGAGCAACGCAAGCAGTGGAGGATGATTGGTTGCACCATCATGACTGATGGTTACCCGATAGGAGAAATAGGATCTTGCTAATTTCCTAGGAAGGTAATTGTACTTCCCTCAATGCATTGAAATTTGAATTTGATTTAGTGATTAATAATTTAATATGGCTGATTTATGTTTTTTAATTTATTGAATAATTGGTTTTGCTTATTTTTTCAGGTGACACCGTCTTCATGAAGTCCATTGATGCTTCTGCCCAATTCAAAAATGCCACATACCTGTGTGAGGCTATAGAGGAGGTGATAGCTGATGTGGGGGAAGAGAATGTAGTGCAAGTGGTGACAAATAATGCAGCAAATTATGTTGCTGCTGGTAGATTATTGATGGAGAGGCACCCTACTATATTTTGGACTCCATGTGCCGCCCATTGCATTGACCTCATGTTGGAGGATCTTGGGAAGCTCCCATGGATCAAAACATGTGTGGAAGCAGCAAAAAACATATGCAAATTTGTATACAACCACACATGGGTGCTTAACCTTATGAGGCAATACACGAGGTTGAGGGAGTTGTCTCGTCCTGGCATCACCAGGTTTGCAACAAATTTTATCACGATGCAATCCTTGATTCGGTCAAGGGCAGCCTTAAGGCGCATGTTTACTAGTGAGGAGTGGTCTTCCTCATCCTTTTCTACAAGCACTGCAGGATTGTTGTGGCTGATTGCATTTTTGATGAGCAAGGGTTTTGGACACCAATGGACTAGATTGTGAAGGTAAAATTTAATTATTTATTATGTTTTAATCATATCTACTTTTATTTGTTTATTTTCATTCACACTTATTTGTGAAACATGTTTGCACTTTGCGCCATCGAGCTCTTAAGTGCTCCTAGAGTTGCAGATGGGAGAAGCCAAGAATGGGCTACATACATATGAGGGCATGGATAGGGCCAAAGAGGCCATTAGATCAGTCTATGGTGGAGTTGAGGAGAAGTATCGTCCCATTTGGGATATCATTGATAGGAGATGGCAAAACCAACTTCATAGGCCCATCCATGCAGCCACATGTTTCCTAAATCCGGCCTTCCACTTCCACCGTGATCTCCGTGCAGATAGAGAAATTCTTAGTGGGCTCTACACGACGATAGAGCGAATGTTGCCTGCTGTTACTACACAGGGGGTGCAGGAGATAGATGCCTTCACTAAGACACAAGGAAACTTCTTTGCATGTCAAATGTGCAAAGACAATAGGACAACATTACTGCCAGGTAAAAATATATTTAAGGGCATAATTTTTATCTATTTATATTATAATTTATTATTAAATGTTGAACTTGAACTTGAAACTTGAAATGAGATTGATTTTGTTTCTTTTCTCATCTCAGATAGCTGGTGGCATATGTTTGGTTCTGATACACCGATCCTGCAGAATATTGCCATTCGTATATTGAGCCAGCCATGCAGTTCATCTGGTTGTGAGCGCAATTGGAGTATGTTTGAGCACATACACTCCAAGAAGCGCAATAGATTGACAGTGGAGAGGATGAATGACTTGGTATATGTTCATTACAACCTTCGGCTCAGATACAGGAAGCTTTTTGACCACAACAAAACCCCAATCAGTCTAGAGGAGGTTGATCCACAGTCTGAGTGGATCACTGAGGCTTCAGATGCAGTCTTTAGTGACGAGGACCTTGATTGGGTGGACCAGGCAAAGAGAGAGGCCGAGGTTGTAGCCATGGCTAAGGAGGAGGCTAGAGCACGAGGAGACATAGCTGTTGTCGGTGAGAGTGGCATGGAGAGTCAGACACAAGTAGAGACTATGGCTGCAGCTACAACATCATCATGGACCCTTAGACGCCTTCGTAGAAAGGATGTTGGCTCCACTATGCCATAGGGCATAGAGTCGTAGACTTACTTTTGATATTTCATATTTGTATGGAACATTTGATGTCATGGATTTCATATTCCATGAGTTTTGTATACATTTGACTAATTTTATATATCTAAGTATGCTATTTCCTTCAGCAACGCAACTACAATTTGTGTACTTTATACTTATGTAATTGTTGTATACTTGTGCATGTGATCAAATTTGATTTTATTTGTGTTGTATTCAATAAAGGGTGCTTGAAACAAGTTTTAAATCTTTAAAAACCTCTAAATTTCTAGGGTTTTTTCAACTTTTTTTCATTTTTCCGCGTCTGCGCCGCGTCCAAGTCCAGAGTCGCCGAGTCTGAGCTACGTCCGAGTCTCGTTACTATGATTATAATACTTGACCACCAAGAACATGGAAACTGGGTTTTAGTGTATGTCTCCATCCCTGTGAAACTAAGTGAACATTGAATAGATAGACAATATGCAAAACTGTGGATTGCTCATATCTCGAACCACTCATTCAAGCAACAGCTATAACCAGAAACAAAATAATCAGCCTTTGTATTCTTTAGTCAGTTCTACAAGCCTCATATGTTGGCAGGAGACTAACTATTAATATTTTTATTTTATTATTCTTTCAAGTCTGACACTGGTATCTAAGGTCATTAAAATGACATAAATTCTTACCAACTATCGTCAGAAGGAAGTTGAGGAAAAATGTGTATGATCCCAGCTATCGTCAAAAGGAAGTTGAGGAAAAATGAGTATGAACCATAGAAAATACGTTTTCTTCAAATTTATCACATCAACAATAAATAGACCATGCCTTGGGTGATTACTCAGCGCCATGCTTGGCAGAATCATACGGCAGTGATCCTTTCATAGTGATGACAGTATTGAATTAAATGTACTAGCTGTAGTAGTGGGGAGGGCACTGGAGTGAGTAGGTGCCTAAAAGATAATAGCATTAAATTCAGAGTTATCCAGCCCACTTGTAAATGCACAGCTGACTTTTGCAACCATATTTTCTAACTTAAGCTGTAGTCTGATAATAATTTCTTCTGTGCCGCCATCTATTATCATTTTATTAATATGTAAACATGCAAAATATACCAAACCACATTTACCATTACTTGGAAATTAATCAGATGATTGATTCATCTCAGGGCGCTGAAGGTTGCTGTTAAATTAATATATAAGAGCAGCATTGATAATTAATAAATGTGTTGGAGAATTAACCCAGCACAGTGTTAATATATATAAATTTCAACTCATTACTGTTAATGGACAGCAGTAAATAAATAAATAAATAAAATAAGAAAAGTATTGATTTAAAAGAAATATAAATAAATAAATAGTATGTTCATTATTTTATAAATGACGCTTGCATATTTAAAATGTAGTTATAATTTAAATGTTAAGATACCGGTCTTACATATTTAAAATGTAGTTATAATTTAAATGCTAAGATCCCAGTCATAAATACAATGCTTATGTGAAGTATTAAAATTGCTGCTCATTATATCATTTTTAATTATATAATGGTGATTGTTAATATTGAAGGTAATTTAAACCTTTTAGTTATTGTTTATGTGAAGTATTAAAATTGCTGCTATCATATCAGTTTTAATTATATAATGGTAAATGGTAATTGTTAATATTAAGGGTAATTTAAATATTATAGTTATTATGTAAAATTAGTGTTACTCCTGCTAAAAACACCCACATTATTATTGGAAAGACGGTAAAAATAAATAAATAACTACCCACATTATTATTAGAGACTGTAAAAATAAATAAATAAATAAGTAAATAAGATTTTTACCTTGATTTAAAATTAAGTAAATAAGATTTTTACCTTGATTTAAATTTTGGGTGTGTAGCCACAACTTGCAACATTTATATCAATATCAATACTAGTCACTTGAAATTACATCTAAAGCATTTATGTTAATATTCGTTCTTGGAGTAATATTATCTATGTTGACATTATAGATCTAATTTATAAGATTATCATTAAGATAATCGTATTAGTGATAAGATGAATAGTATCCAGTCATCATAATATATGCAATACAATATGTTAGGAAATAATTAGTACGGTGATCAATAATATAAACACAATATTGATTAAGAATATTAATATTTTTATTTATATAATCAATTTAACTTCTACATGTGTGTTCATGCAAACTTAGCTAGATTTGCAAAATAATAATTACCGTGTTATGGACTCAAATAGTTATTTTTACACATGATATATTATTATTAGCTTGTAATATAGTGGAAGAATTTTAATAAATAGTGGAAGTTTTATAACTAGTAAGAGTATATGGTAAATTCATTTAGTGAAATTATAATATTATTCGCTTAAGTGGTAAATTCAAAAAGTTAATGGAAATTACCATTGTGATTATCATGAATATATATATATATATATAGTAACTAATGAAATAATATTAGTTTTTATTTTATAACACCAAGAATATTAAATAAATTAATAAAAGAAAAGTAACATAGCTTAGGTAAAGATCATAATAGACCATATGAATCGATAATGCAAATAGTGGCAATAAAAGAATTATTAGTTTATAAAATAATACATATATTATTAATTTATAGTTGGTTGAGCAATGGTAACGTTAATTGCGAGATTAACTTGAAAGAATCTTTACATCATTGTTGTTATTAAGGTCTGATGGTCATCTTATCAAAGAATTTGGTAAGGATGACTAAAAGAACTCTATAATGCAGACCTTGTTATTCACACTCCTTGATCCCAAATGATGAGTCGATGGTGGTGTTGCACGAGCAATGTCTCTCGATGCTATAGTATGCGACCATGCGCTTGTATGGTTGACCATTACTAGTACTTATTTGATGATTGTCTCAAAAAAAATGATAGTTGTGTTTTGCTCTCAGTGTTAAAAAAGAAAATGGTTGGGTTTTTTTCTAGTGAAAATTTTAGGCATGACAGCAAACAACTAAATTTAGTTGCATGCCAATTTTATTTGCATTTATTCCATTTAATTATGCATGAGTGGAAGTAAGGGTCAAGGTATTCATATTTTTACTATGTTCAAAACAATTCATGCATTATAGCTAGGGGTCAAATTTGGAGGTTCTATGATTGTATTCAAACCTCTTAACCATAAAATAAAATCAACAATTTCTTGAAGAATCAAACAAATAATAATGAAATTTGGGTTAAACTATCAAAAATTGCAAAGGAGTATAATTGGTGTGTGTGTGTGTTTGGTGTTCCCTATTCCAACCATGAACCATTATGGCATGTCAAAGACAATGTTGGAAAAATAACCTTCATTTAAAAAAATTAACCAATGACTTTCAAATTTTATCCCACAATCCAAGCATATCTTGGTCCATAATGGGTGAACAAAAAATTTGACTATTAACAACACTCAAATTATCTTCCTTCAACTTAAACACCAAAATGATCGTTGTAGTGTTTGAACACTCATACACTATGTAAACACCTGAATAGAAATTGAATCATTCTTGTAAAGTTATGATTACTTATTCTCTAAAAGCGATGAATGATAACTAACTTAAGATGTGATTGGAGATCAATACATGATTCTAAAAATATGAAAAAGAGGCTGACTATTTGTTATAATAATATAGGCTTGATATTTTACTCACAAAAACAAAGATGAAAAGTATTATTTGAGAGAGAGAGAGAGAGTGCATGGATACCTTAGATACATGGACACCAAGGCTTCTATGCACACCAGAGCACTTTATGCAAATAAAAACGCCAATATTTGTTGACCTATTCTTCAAAAAAATGCAAAATGACTTAGAATAATCTGCCTTCCCATGATCATGCTAACAAAAAAAATCTACATTTTCAACCACGAAAAATTATATTAACAGATTATAAATCCACATTTTAGGTATTCCCTACATTACAAGACCTAGAAAGTTTAAGATAATTAAAAGAAATTATTATCCCATCCAATATATCCAAAACTGCAAAACTTTAACAACTTTCTAAGATTGCAACAAATCATTTGAGGAAGGCAATAAAAAATACTATCATAAGGTTTAACCTAGATTTTAAGCCATTGATCATGTGAAAATAAATTCTTAATATCTTCAATGACCTATATGGTACATAATTTACTTATACACAAATGATTGGTATCAAAGGTACATGAACACAATGGTGTAGGAGTGTGTCAGAACCCTGGTGGTTCTCGATTTCAAACCCTAACTGATGTTTTGAGATTTTTTGCAAGTTTTGTGATTTTTGTATTTTTTTTGGTGTTTTCAGGCAAATAATGTAAAATGCGATTTTGCTAATAAATGCAAATAAATTCTAGAACGCATAGAAAGACTCAGATCTTGCTCAGGAAACAAGGCGCATCAATATATTATCTTATTTGAGCTTTTATAATGTCAAAATCTGAACAAGGAAAGCAATACTGGAAATTTTATTAAAGAACCTGGTATTTTAGAAATGGTGGCTGCAGCAGAAAAGAGAAGGTACAGCCAGAATTAAAGAAGGGTTCTCCAAGCTCACAGAACCAAGCAAACTCCTCTGCAATCCAAATCGCCCAAGATACAAACTCCAGACTGTGAAAGAGAAAGACGTTTTCTCCAGGATAATGAAAAAGTACGGCCCTTTGCTGACTGGTACGGCCTGGTACAGCAAGTACTGAAATGGTACGGCACCTTGGGATTTGTGCCAAAAACACTGAATAAAGATCTTTGCTTAAGTCGCCTTGACTGTCTGATGATTTTCTCTGCCAATCTCTGAATAAATAACTCAATAATCCCAAACTGTGATCTCTGGATGAAATCACCAAGTGCAAGCTTCAACTGGTATTTCACAGCCTCAGTCTGCCTGATCTCTGAAGAGTTTTCGTTCTCCAGAAATGATCGTCTGCCAGAAACCCTAGGGTTTGCAAACTCCAATGCTCAGAGCAATTAAAGACAAAATTGAATAATAATCAAGATAGTTCGATTTTGCCTTGAGAAGGTATATATTGCCTGTGAAGAAATTCGACCCAACTCCCTTTTTAATAATCATTTAAATTAAATGATTTAATATGCCTTTTAGACTTAGGAGAAGACATTAATTATTGGCGTCCACTTTTAATGAATATAAAATACTCATTAAGTCACATTTTAATAATTTATTATAAAGTATAATAAATACTTTATAATTAAGCCAAATAATTAAATATTTAAATATTTCAATAAAGTGACTTTATTATAAAGTCAAAATATTAAATATTTAATAATCCATTAAATACTCCTTATTTCTCCGTCCAATCAACCAACTGCTGAACTGGGTCGATTCTGAGCTGAATGGCTGAACCAGGTGCCCTGCCCGAAATAGCAGCTTCCGCCTGACCTAACTTTCTAAAAATAGAAAGTTTCTACGAAAATAACTCCTTTGGAAGATTACTGCGGTAACATTCTAAGCTGTGGAGCTACCAAACGAGCAACGACTGAATGATCCTCTGCATCTGTCGGCCTACGGGGATCGAAATGATAGGCTAACCTTGTCACCGGTGTCGGCGACTAGGATAAGGGACATGGCGGTCAAGCCCTCCCTGAAATTGCTTGTCCTCAAGCAATCTCAACTCTGGATGCTGTAAGATCTCTGACTCCCATGTAGCATCCTCAACTGGCAAATCTCTCCACTTGACCAGATATTCCCTGATCACACGCCTTCGTAGGTGTCTCTCTCTCATCTCGAGGATAGTCTCAGGTACTAGTATCAATTTCCCTTCGTCATCAAGGGGTGGCAAAACTGGAGAAGGTATAACATGCTGACCCAATGGCTTTTTCAGGCGAGAAACGTGAAATACATTATGGACCTTGCTATCAGCTGGCAAGTTCAACTCATAAGCAACCTCGCCCACTCGTCTGACAACATGAAATGGACCATAGTAGCGAGGTTTTAGTTTCTCTGCCCCACTCTTCCGCAGAGTAGACTGACGATACGGCTGCAACATGAGGTACACCATATCACCCACCTCAAAGGTACGCTCAACCCTCTTACGTCGACATA
>VDFB02049190.1:0-23111 GCA_007258455.2 Sequoia sempervirens
GAAGACAATATTTTGCCTTAGAAAATTTTTAAATCATCTCTTGGGAAAATTTTGCCTTGGAAATTTTTCACTTTAAAATTTTGGCTGGTGAGAAAGACATCAACTTCACTTAGAAAATTTTATTCATAGAGGTGCCTGGCACATTTTATTTTTCTAGCCACCACTTCGCATTTTACTTCACACTTGAAAGATATTTACATTTCCACGCCTTAGCCATATTTTATTTTCTTACTCACCACCTTAGGCGCATATCATGTGTGAAGGAGGATATTCATCTTACCTTTGAAAAAAAATTCATCGCCTAGCACCTTCAACGCCTTCAACATTTAAATTCCTCCACCTTGGGCGCACTTCACATATTCAAAAGAGCCTTCACCTTGGATATTAGCGCATATAGCACATCATGGGAGATATTTTATTCCACCAGCCTAGGATATTTCTCCATCTTTACCTTAAAATATTATCACACCCACTAACCTTGCATGGGCACATTCAAAGGGTAGAGGTGGAAGTCAACATTTTGTCCTTTTCTTAGCTTGCATGGCGCATTTAGAGGTTGAGAGGGATAAAAAAAACTTATCTTTTTCTGCTGAAGTGAGGGCGCATTTTACACTTGCTAAAGGATAACACCTTTTCATCTTTGACCCCCTTTTGACTCCCTTCCAGCATGGGCGCGCATTCTTCCTCCAACCTTTTGGGCGCATACATGCCAAAGTGGACCCACTTCCAAGGCATTGGGATCTCTCTTTGTCCTTATATGGCGGATTTAAAAGGTCTTATTGCCACTTGTCTTTGCACACGCTTTGTCTTCATGCATGAATACTTTCGTCTTTATCCTTCTTTGCATGGTTTAAACGCCTTTTGCTTGCTTTGACCCTTCCTCTTTGCATGGGCGCATATATAGGAGCCTACTTTCAGTTTGAAAACTTAGAATTTTTATAGTTGATATTTCCATGAGGGGCGCATTTAGGGGTGGGGACTTCAAATTTAAAATATTTAAAAACTCTGCAAAGCAAGGCGCATTTTACCCTATAAGCTTTCACTTTAAGCACTTAGAATATTCTACCTCCTCCATTCTAGCTTGAGGCACATTTTACAAGGTAAGCTTCTAATTTCAAGGATCACCTTTCACTTTGGGCGCATTTAGGGTCTTGGGGTTTCAATTCCCACTTACTTAGAATATTTTCGAACTTGCTCTTCCAATTCAAGGGCGCATTTAAGGTGGCCCTCTTCAAACTTCCAACACTTAGACAATGCATAGACCTCTTCACAAAGTGGGTGCATATGGGACCCCCCCTACTTCCATTTTCTAGACTTAGAATTTTTTACTTGCTTCCATCTTCTTCTAGGGCGCATTTTGGGGGGTGCTACTTTCGATTTTGACACTTAGAAACCTTTTCATCTCCTCTCTTGAGCTGGGCGCATTTGGAGGGTCCTACTTCCACTTTGGGTGCCTTAGAAAAATTTTGATGCTTCTTCTTCTTCAAGGCGCACATGGGAGCTTGAGCTGCAAGTTTAAAATGCCTTAGTGAAATTTCATCAAGCTTCAACTCCAAGGGCGCATTTCACCAGCTGTACGTCAAATTTCGAGTACTTAGAATATTTTCTACCCATCCTTGGCCTCAAGGGCGCATTTCCCCATGCCAACTTCCAATTTTCATGCCTAGGCAAATTTTGAGTCTCTAGGCACAAGGGCGCAAATGCAAGGGGAAGCTATGAGTTTTTCATACTTAGAAAATTTTCCCAAGCCAAGAAGGGGGGCGCATTTAACCCACGAAACTTTCAATTTTAATGCCTTGGTCAAATTTTACCCGTCTGCAGCCTCTTATAGCAAGTTTTGGTGCCGGATTTGAAAAATTATCAAACTTGACATGTTTCGTGCCCTTTGCCAAATTTAGGGTGATTTTCTCCTGTTAACCCTAATTTGCCTTGACTTTCTATTTTTAGAAAGTTCCTTGAATTTCGCGCCTTCAACTGAATTTTGACTTTAGAAAGCCTGATTTTTGCTCTATTCTAAATTTCAACTGACTCGTGCTGTCGGGGCCTGATGCCTGTTTACACCTGCTATTTTTAGCAACCTGCTAAAAATAGAAATTGCTCAGAAAGTCTTCAAATTTCATGGGTTGAATGCCTGAAGTGTGGTGATCATAGCTGGATGCTGCTTTTGCTTGACTGTCCTGTTCTGCCCTTGATTTTAGGAAACCCTAATTTCTCTGCCCTGGCTTTCTATTTTTAGAAAATGTTTGATTCTCTATTGTCTGCAACTCCGTTTGTCTTGAAATTCGCGCCAAAGATTCCTCATCCCCTGTTTGACTCGTACCTGCTGAGATTTGATGTCGGCCTGCTATTTATTGCTACTTCTGAAGTGATTTACGGCTATAGCAAGTGGGTCTTGTTTACGAGAGCTTCCTTAACTCCGTTTGAGTTGAAATTTGGTTCTTGTGGCTCCTCGTCCAATGAACTTGCACATGCAGCGCCTGAGATTGACTTTCTATTTATAGCCTGCATCAGGAACGCCTTACTAAAAATAGTAAGTGCTCCGATTGCCTTCAAATTTTGTGTGTTGATTGCTTGAAGGATGTTGATCATGGCGAGGTCTGCGCCGGTTTGAGCACTTTGTTGTTTGATTCATCATTTTAGTCCTCAAGCTTGAAACCCTAATTTTTCTGCATGTTCCTCAAATGAGCTTTGTTTGACCTCGTTTCTATTGCATGTGGATCAGTTCGTGGTTCTGAAGTGCTGGGCAGCTGCCAGAGCGGTACCTGCTAAAATAGAAAGTGGCTGAGAATGTGACCAACCGGTCATCAGATGATTTTGCATGTCATCTTGCTAGAAAAATCTTGAAAAACCGAGAAAAATCTTCAACATCACAATGCCCGGCTAAAATAGGATTTTGAAAAGTGATACCGGTTCCACTTGCATGTTACAGAATTCTGAAGATGCAGGAAAACCCAGGAAAAGAATATCTTAGACATGTCTTTGAAAATCTGCATGCAAACCCTAATCTCGGCCTCACAGAGAGGCTGAAAGTTGAAAGTTGTTATCACATGCATGTATCCATTCTTGAAAGGTCTCGAAAAAACCCAGAAGGAATCTCCGGACATGCATCAGAAAATTAACATCTAGACCTCGAAATCTGCTCTGGAAGCTGGACTGCTAAAAATAGCAAGTCATCCGGTTTTCGCTCAAATTTTGCACGTGAGTGGTCTGATATGCTCTGAACGCAATGTGATTGTCGGAATCTCAAAAAAATGCTGAAGGATTGTCTGTAATTGCACACTTACTAAAAATAGTAAGTACCTCATAATTCGATGAAAATCAGTTGAGAGCCTGCTGGAAGCATACTGACAACAGCGTTAGTCTTTATTTGCAATTTATTCACCTTGCTGAATTCAAATTGGCGTGAAGGAATCAAACCCTAATTTCAGACTTGGCCAAATTTCATGTTAAAGCTCACAGACGGGCACATCCCGGAAAGATAGACAGAACGAGAGAGAGACAACAACAAAAACAAACCAACACCAAACCAAAAGCAAAGCCAAAATTAGGGGGGTCCCCATTTGCAATGCGTGATGTGTGAAAAAGCGTCACAACACATCCCAGGCGCCAAAGAAATTGTTTTGATGTTGTTTATCACGAGATTGCTTTTTAGGATATGTGTCTTCCCGTCAACATCAAAACGGATCTCCATGTCCTTGAGACGAAGAGTGACTTCCTCAAGTGAATGAAGCCACTTCATGCCCAAGACCAAATCAATGTCTCCCATGTTAACTACATAATAATCAGCCTTGAACTCATAATTGTTCAAGCGTAAGGGGAGATCCTTAATCATGCGTTCACACCTCAAAGTGTATCCGTCGGCCACCTTAACCCTAATGCCCTCGAACTCCTCAGTGATGAGTCCGCGTTTCTCAACAAATCTAGCATCTATGAAATTGTGTGTGGCTCCTGTATCAAGGAGGGTAATGACCCTCTGCCCTGCCAACACTCCACGAATCCTGAATGATCCCTCCTGCTGAATGCTAGATAAGCGTGCCTTCTGTATCAGTTGACTCTACGCCTCTGCCTTAGGCTCACGAAGCCTTGACTGCGACTCCTGAGAACTCTCTCTGGCTGTTGAATTCTCGACTCGAATCCTCATATCACAGCCCACATCACTTTCGATTTGCCTTGTCGTTAGGCCTCCAAGGACAATGGTGATTGGCGTCATAGGAACCTTGCGGTAGAAGCAAAGCTTCTTCTGGCATTAGATGGGTCAGGGCCTCCGCGATCAAAGGTGGTCTTTGCTGATTTACCCTTTGAATGCGTTTTTTTAAAATCTGATTTTCTTTGTTGAAATCAGACTTCTCTCTGTTGTTAAAGCCATTATTGTCCACGAAGATGAAGAACCTGCGGGGTGGAATCTACTAGAAGGTGCTGCCAACTCCATACTGGAGTGCCTTCTTCATGCGCTTCTGTAGCAGAAGGAGGATCAAAGGCCTTGATCCAACCTCTCAATGGCTCACAATCAAACCCTCCATAAGAAGAGTACCACAAGGTGTACCTGCGAGATATTGAACCATAGCCGGTAACTTTTGAAAGTCCGCAATATCTGACTCCCAAGCTGCCACTGCGTACTCCGGTATTTAAGTCTCTGAAGTAGGATTCTGGATCCTTCCTGTCAAACCGCTCCACCAATCTGTCCACAAACTCCTGGTATGATGTGATCCTGTCATGCTGTAGCGTCACCATACCATGGTGCCACCAGTCGTAAGCTACTCCCTCAAGATGCAGTGTCGCGTATCTGATAGCATCCCTCTCAGCAATCGGACGCAATGTGAGGAATGTATCTAGCTTACTAATCCAGGCCTGAGCTGTGACCTTACCACTACCATCGAACATCGCTAGATTGAGCCGGTTGGTTGCATGTTTCAGATCATTGTTCTGGTATCTAGGTCTCCAATCCTGTCGACCTCTGTGGTGCTCTCGCCTTTGAGTGACAAAACGGTCAAAAGAAATCCTCTCTCTGACCTCCGGTGGTACCAACTCCCACTCCTCGTTCGCTGCCATAAGTGTATCAACGAACAACTCCTGCTCCTCACCTGCGATAGCCTCATCGAGCTCCTGTCTCACAAAAGTAGGCCTAGTGGGCCTATCTGCTGTCCGTGAGGCTGTCCTAGGTGCCCTGCGAGATCCTGCTTCACTCCTCTCGTCGTCACGATGTGGTGACTGTCTCCTCGGAGTACCCAATCTCTGAAGTGCTACTGTCAACTGCTGTAATACATCGTTAGACTGCCATTGACCTGCTCGTAAGTCTCTGAGTGCATGTAAAACCTCTGCATCGTCCTGATCTCTAGGGTTTTGAGGAATATCATTTCTAGGAACATCTGTTCTGTCAGCCATGTTTTCCGGCTCCCGGATCGAACCCTACTGCCTGTCAATCAGAGCTCGTCTGCGTGTGTAATACCTGTGAGACCCAATCTGTTCTGGCTGCATAAGCCTGCTAAACCCTCAGGATGGCAGGATTTAGCTCTGATACCACTGTAGAAACCCTAGTTTCTTCATTTCTTGAATCTAACTGTTTTTCTGAGTGTTTTGTGTATTTTTGGTTTTTTTTGACGTTTTGAGCATAAATGCAATAATGCGATTTTGAAAGAAATTGAAAATAAATTCTATAAAATTTATTCAACTCTGGAAACAATAGTATCTAATGCAAATACTGATGCCAGTCTATTAATTTGACTTCTGGAATGATTACAAATAGGATTCAATAACATGCAATCTAGAAAGCATTGATTTTTTTTTAATAAAGAACCTGATATTAGCAGCAAACTGGAAATAACCAGATCTGGTACGGCAGCATTAAATGATCCCTTCTCCCTCAGTACAATGATTGCAACTTGATCCAGATGCTGAGGCGCCTCCAAGAAGGATGATAGAAGACCAGGAGGAAAGGCGTTTTGCATAAGATCAAGAACACGCCCCTTAAATGCTGGTACGGCCTGACAGATGGTACGGCTGCAGCAGCAGCAATAAATGCAAGGTACGGCTCTCTTAAGAACCTCCAGAATATCAAAAAGATGACGCCTCAATGCAAGAACTCCTCTGTAATGAATTACTAACTGAAACCCTGAAGTTTGAATCAACTGTGAAGCTCTGTAATTTCTTCTGAATGAAGAAATCCCTCTGCCTGGCAATAAATCGGATGATATCTCACACCCTCTGAACTGCTTTCACTGGAGATGGCTCGTTCCCCAATGCTCTGAGACTGAAACCCTTGGCTTCCGTGCTCTTGACGAAACTTGATCAATTTTCAATAAACAATAACATAATGGGCTCGATTTTCAATGCAAATACCTTATACACACTGAAAAGTGCGATTTCCTTAATAATAGGGAAGCATTAAAAAGTTCGAACTTTTTATTTTAATATTTCCATAGTCTCCTGACAAATTTTTAGTATAAAATATAATTAAAAGCACGTCCCCTTCCATGATGGTGACCCCTCGCCAAAATCACTTAAGTTATAATATAATAATTATAACTTTATATTATAAACTCCAATAATTAATATTTAATTAAATCAATTAAATATTAATATCTCTCTCAATATTCACCCGATGCAGGGATCAGACGGCGAATAAGAGTGATTACGCGTGATCAATCCATCTTGCTAAAAATAGCGGGGTCCTGCCGAGTGCCAAAATCTTTGCTAAAATAGCAACTCAAGCTAGAAGTGTGAATTCAGGCACGAGCAGCCAGTGATCAAATACGGACAGGCTGAAGGCACAGCCAAGCTCCAACATGACCCTCTATCCAACCTATGCTGACCCTCTGAGGGTGCATAATAGAGCTAATCACATTGCTCTAGAGATGTCAGCTAGAAGGGACATGACAAGTGGCTAAACAGTTTGTTCAAATTTACACCAAATTGGCAATAATATTATCTTTCTCTTACAACTGTGCCTGGAATAGTGACAAGAGATCCCGGATTTCAGAACCTAAAGCCTCAATTCCTAATACATAGCTGCCAATGCTGGCATATTCAGCTTGGGACTCAACACCTTGTGATGGTGAAGAGTTATACAATCCTGTGTCAGGAGGAGCACCATTCAGCTCAGCTATAGCTCTGAATCTGTGTTTCTTTTCAATGAAACATGCCCTAGCCGTTCCACAGGTCCTGCAATGAAACCTGAGTAGTAACTGCAATTTCTGTTGTCCGCATGATTTTATTTTGTGCAAAAATGGTTGCGATTTGCAAACACCCACGATTTTTATGCTTAAATTTTGGCCTTCTGTTGATTGCCCTTTTTGCAGACACCCACACCTCCAAAATGTGACAGCAAAAGGCCCAATTATGCAACTCGCACGTGCTCTTGCAACCTGAAACACAATTGTGAAACATGCCCTTTCTGCCATCAGTTCAAAAATATTCGCACTCCAGAAAAATGCTCGTGATTCATATGGAACGAATAAAAAAACACCACGATTTTGAACGAAGCCCTTCATGCCTTCTGGTTTTCTTCTGCTGCGGATTCTCACGACCTTCCATGACCTTCAACACAAATGCTACGAAATTTTACAAACTCTGCAAAAAATTTTACTGCAAACTCCATGGATTAGTTTTAGTTTTTAAGTCACTTCATAAGTTTATGAAAACCTCTTTGGCAAGCTATATGTATTTCTAAACTACTGTTTTAAAAAGCTACTTGCTTCTGCACATAAAGCATAATTTTCGTCTGTGTTATCTTTTCTTCTTTCAATCCACTCCTTCAATGCATTAGACGGAAGTGCTTATATTGCTCATAACGAATAGGTATTCAACTTAAGCTTTTTGATTAATACCCTTACAATTCTTTCATTGATGGTAATTGAAAAGCCTTCACAGACTTAACATCCGTGTTATTTGCTAATATCCCTCCAAAAGCAAAATTGCCATGAACCTTATCTTTTCAAGGGAAAGAAGGCAGAATTTCTTTCGAAAAAGTAATAATGAGGAAAAAAGTTGTATTATCTTTTCATGTTATGATTGGGCAGTACACAAAAGAATATGATGAAATCATTTGATATTACCTGGGTGTTTATAATGAAAGCATTATGAAATATGGATTCTACAAGAAACAGTTTTTCAATTACAAGTCCACGTGATGAAATATCAAGAGGTGCATAATATAGTGCAAGTGTATGAAAGGGATGTTGAATGGCTAGCTACACATTTTTGAATGATATTTATTCTTAAAAGACAACCTCAAGGTAAAATTCAAATGTTGATGCAGCTAAAACTCCTCTCTTGGAACACAGAGATAAAATATAAACACTTTCCCTGGGCAGACTTTGAAAAGGTAAAGCTACAATAACATGCATTTCAATGAGCTGTCTTGTCAGTTGGAATTAATCCTATAAGTCAGAACTAATCCTAGAGTATCATACGTCCTCGGTAATGATATACGAGCACAAATAGTTTCTACTAGCCCGATTCTGTTATCAAGATACAAGAAGCTGGTTCCAATAAAATTAGGGTAGCTAGATGGGGCTTGAACCTTAAATCACCAAAGCTGATTGGAAAAATTATAAATATTTTGAACCATAAATTGGTGCATCTGGAAAGAACTTGAATTACCCAAGTTTTATTCTTTTAAAGGGAAGACTACAAGTAGTATATTCTGTGACAAAGAAGTCCCTGGATGACAAAGTCCACTGCAGATGAATGGTCAAGCAGTCCTGAGTAAGGTAGAAAAATTATAGTAGGGACAATGCAAGAACAATTGTCAGAGGTAAATATAAAGGTACTTTTTTAGGTTACTACCAAGTGAGACACCAAATTGTTGTATGAGACCCCCCTCTTGCAAACATTCCACGAGGAGATTGTCTTTTACATTTACCATATATATTGTTCATTAAGACATACAGCCCCACCCCCCTCCAGACTCGAACATGTGACCTCCAGTATGGAGTGCACCTTCACCATCAGGCCCCCTCAAATTGTATCAAACAACTGTCTAGCAATTAAGTCAACAAAACTAATATTTTTACACTGAATATAACCAGTTTTGGAAGGAAAACTTTATTTAACATGTAAATCTGCAAAACCATTAAATTGAATAAGAGATACACCATTGCTGAGAGCAGTTCATCACAGTCTCGATAAGGCAACATAAGAAGAATAATTATTTTGATAATTCAAACCTGAGTCCTGACTATCAAGCAGAAAATCACAGGTTTTGTACTCAGTGGGTGGAAAGACAGCAGTTGAATACTATCTCTCCTCAAATTGATTACAGGATGCCCATGACTTTCCCCAGATTCAGAGCATCTAGTTTTTAAAAAGATGATACAAAGTATATGAAATGTAACTATTTACGCAACTGAAAGTTCACTTTCCACAATTTAAGAAACACTTACACACAGAGGTGATGCATGCATTAGCCAAAATATTTCCTCGTTAAGTTAAAAAAGGATACAGAATACATACCTGGTACATCAATAGCAGAAGCATGATACTTCCGAAACTCCTCCCGGCCTTTCAAAGAGCGATTACCAATTATAACTCCAAAATTTGAACCTCTAGGGTAGCCTCCAATAAATGCTTCGGGAAACACAAGCAATTGAGACCCAATAGCAGCCCCTTCTGCTATCAATCTTTCTGCTTTATCTGCCATCAGGATTAACAATAATAAAAAAAAAAAGTCAGTAAATATAAACCACATGTAGGAGACAGTTTGGAGAAAATATATGGAACATGTGAGATTTCTATGTCCCACAATTGCAGACAAACCTCATAATATATACACAACTCTCAAAACAATATAAATGTTTACAGTTCAGTTCTTTAATTTCATCTGATAAAAACTCAAGTAACTAAAATACAGTTGCCAAATATTGAAATTATTCTGTTCACTTTGTAAAAAAGCTATGTCACTTGAAGCAATCAAAAACATCACTGCAACCATCCAACCGCTTTCCTAACAATAGTCAGATCTAAAAGCACACATATTGAAACAAACTATTCAATTTATACCATGATGTCATAAGGATATTGTTCTAGAGGTAATGAAAAAAATGAAAATCAAACGAAAATTTTCTTATGGAAATTGTGCAGAGGTTGCAGCACACAACAAGGCAACTAATCAATAATAAATGAAGTTTCCAGAACATGAGGACCTGGGTAACAGATTTCTGGAAAACCTCAAGGGGACTTCAAAGAGGAGGGAGATGGAAGGCATTTTTAACCCCAACTTGATATAACGGATCAAGCCAAGTGGACTAGTTTTTCTTAGCTGCAAAGGAACTACCAATTAAGAGAGCAAACAAATAACAATTGTCTAAGTTCTACGTTTTTATGCTATGGATCTTTCTTCAAGTTGTTAAGGAAATAGTAGTTGCAAAGCACAACCAAATAACAAGTTGTCTAAGTTGTCTAACTTCTACTTCTTCTACATTTTTATGCTATGGATCTTTCTTCAATAGAGAAAATAAGTTTTGCAAACTAAAGACCCTACTCTGGAAGTTGCATTGCCTCTCTCTATGTACATCTCAATATCATCATAGAAACCTTGTTTTACCTCTTGCCATCAATGGAAGCCACTCTCTCATGTCCATCCACATACCATTTAGGTTTTGATACATAGTTTTTTGTATGCAAGGATGGACACATATGGTTCCACCTAGGCTGAATGATAGGTGAAATCTTCCTATCAAGAGGAAGAAGTTGAATATTGTTTACATAAATTAATGATTTTTAGGTTTTAATTGGCACTCTAAAACACCCCTTCAAAAGAGAGATGCCCCCCTTGATCATAGGGATGAGTTATCCTTGAAATGATATTTGGAAATCTCTTTGAAATCCCCTTTAATTTGAACATGTGTAAGTCATCTAGAATCCTATTTTTGTGGGACTTCAAGGGGGAATGGGTGTAGTTTCCAATGAAACTTGCAAGCCCCAAGATAAATGTCCCTTCCACAAATAAGCACCCATTCCCATATATAAAAAAACCTCAACCATAAATGAAAGACAATGAAAACCACAACAAAGAATGCAAAGAAACAACATATTTGAGTCATATAAATTGTCAAAGTTGATGAATGAACCCTACATCTACCCAAAGATCACTTGCAATCAAAACACCCTTTCACAAAAGAGAGGAACAAATGATTTTCTATGAGGCTTGAGATTTCATAGATGCAAAAGAATAATGATACAATATATAATGAGAAATCTTTGTTATAGAGACAAGGATGAAACCTTTGGATTAAATTAGATCATAACATGTTTTAATTCTATGACATGAGACACAAAAAGCTAATGACTTAAGTAAGCTTAGTATGCTAGTGTGAATAAGACTTAATAAGAAACTAGTTAAGTAATTTACCATGTTCACACCAACACCCCACCTTAAGTGCAACTTAGGGAGTATAATTAAATGTAAAGATGCATGGATGATGAATAATGGATAGATCCCCACAATAAGGCTATGTTAGGTACCCATATACAAACAAATAAATCTCTCACAAACAGATAAAAGGAGAAAACCTCAATGGGAAAAACTAATCTCCAAAAGAGAGAAAAAATAAACATGTACATGAGATGGAAAAAAGGGCTCAACATGACCCCTCAAGGACTACTTTTGTCACAAATGTACAATAGATGTCCCCCCTATACTTCATGTAAAAATGGTCAAAAGCATGTTGATAGATGATGAATTTCAACATGATTGTGTTAAGTAGCATTAGGAAATGGTAATGGCTCTTTAGACTGCAAGAGGCAGTGGCACAAGGAACTAGACATATAGAACTGGTAGGTGTTGCTCACACAACAATGTGATGCAAAGGCTCAGGCATTAGGAAGATACATACATGGGTCAACACTGATTGATAAGTACTAGGAGATAGGAGGATGCTCCAGATCATCTTTTGGGACCCTTTGGATCAAGGGAAATTTTTAAGTTTATGATCCAAAGTGTAAGTTTGTAGTTATTTAATAATTTTGTGTTAAATTGATAATTTAAGATTTATGCTGGGAACTTAATAATTGGTTCCTACACGAAAAATGGTTGAAAACTTAAAAGAGTGAAGGCCTTTATAAAGGTCATGGAATAATATTATCAATATTGAAAACCCATATCATATATATTTATGTGTTTCTTTTATATAATTTAAAAAAATATAAATTTCATTCTTTTCTGTATATTTGATCTTAAATCCTACATATTTAAGAAAAGATTATTGTAAAAGAGCAATTCTTATGTATTATTTTCCCAACTATCTTCTTTTTTTCATTGTTATTTGTTGGTAATTGCTGCTGGTTTTATTTCCTAAAAAGGAGCTTTTCTGTTTCCTCAATTTCATTTCACAGCTGCGAGGTATCGAAACTTAACAGAGAAAACTAAGTTACCAGCAGTATGAACACAAATATTCGACGTTTCAATTTGTCATGAATACTCTTAATTAAGTATGCATTATGGCATCCAGCAGGCCATGTTTGAGTGATAGTTGCCATGATGATGAGCCAGGTCCAAACTCTACTGGACATGCTTTCTGTGTCAAAACAGCCGCCATAATGCACTCCACAGCTGGATAAAGCTAGATGCGAATTCCAGACACATCTTGGCACTATAGAAACCCCATTGAACATGGCTTCTAAGCTGACGAGACTTGGGTGCTAGCTCCAAACATTTTTTTGCAAAATAGAAACCTCTCTTTCTATCTTTTTAACTGAATTGTGGTCTAGCTTAATTACATGGCTTCTAAGTTGCATGCTGATCTAAGCTTAAAGACACATTGCCTGCACTAGAAAATGGGAGTTGAGATGGGTGTAACCAATTTACCCAAAGAGAAAAAAAACTATGCAATTTGCCATTTATTAACAAAGTGTTCTATAGCGTCTAGTTTATTAACACGGAGTTAACAGAATAGCTTGTTATCTTTCACAGCTCTGCGCATTGTAACCTAGCGTTTGAGCAAAAGAATTTGAAAAACTGAAAACCCAAACAAAAACTTTCAAAACAGAGACCTATTTTAGTCTGCAAATCACATATAGACAAAATAGATTGACAGAATCACTTATATTTCCACAATCTAAAAAAAGACTTAAACACAATTTTTCTCTATTTTTTTTTAAAATTCTTGATAAAATTTATCAAATGAAATGATCTCAAGTGACAAAGTCGAGGATTTCCTAATGAAGTCTCATATTTAGTTTCCAAAGAGAAACATTAAGTGTTAAAATTATGTTTAATGCCAAAACCAACCTAGCGGCTTGGTACATCCTAATAAATAAGACCTGGTGAGTTGAACTCTCGAGTGATTCAACATGCCAAATGGACAACACAAGACCAGGTCCAATTTTCGGGTGAATTTTCAAGGTAACCTATGAAATTTATTAAAAAAGAAAAAGTGTCTTACATTGGCCTGTACGAATAAATCTTTATTTTTAAAACCGCGGTCATTGCAATGTTAATATAATAAAAAATAAAAAGACAAAAGCAGTCTTTTGTGTTAATATCAAACAAGAAACCAATTTAATATATGGGACTCTATTGTGCAAAAATTCTACAGAAGGATTGTTTATCCATTTACCTTGTACGTTGTATGAGTGAAATGTTCAAACCTGCCTCAAAAGATTGTTTTTCATTTACCCTATATTATTCAAAAGTAGCATTCAACTCTACCCTCTCCAGATTCGAATCTGATACTTCCATTTTGCAGTACAAAAACTTTTAGCATTAGTTCAAAAATTAACTAAATACTGCCGGCTTGGAGGGAATCGCGAGAGCATCGTAGCACATTCTGTCTGAAAGGATTAGACCGAAAGAGATACAAATTTGAATATTCCATATAAGGAAATGCGTAGGCTGTGAAACGAGTAACTACCTTATTTAGGAAAAACAAAAAAACAAATTGAGGGGCAACGCAAACAATCTAACATACCAAGAGTAGCAGGAGTGTCGTAGAAAACAGTAGAAGCTTGAACGACAGTGGCTCTGAGAGCCCTGGGTGTAGGAGACTCCGACGCCATTTCTATTTCGTTCTCAGACATGGCTTGTGTGACGGACATTTTCCAGATAATCAATATGGGATAATTGAAGAGCGGTGAGCTTCTTAGTAGCCAGAGCGGCGTGCCCTGAGGCGCTCCCTGACGAAATCGCTGCGCTTCTTAATACGCTCCTGCTGAGGGGCGATGTCTTTTTAAGACAAATGAACGCCCACTGCTGTACGGCCAAATCCTGTACTCACAGAAAAGCCGCCAGTGCAATTCTTTTAGGAGTCCTCAGCCAGAAGTCGATTTGCATTTCTCCATCCTCCTAACCAATTGTTTTTTGTTTTTTTTTTTGTAATTTAAAAAGCTGTCCTCATATAAGTGAATGGTTTATAAGGATCAAATCTGATCTTATAAAAGGATGAAGTATTTCTATAATATTGAGCCAATGGATATCCTTCAATGTTTAATTTTATGAAAAGGTTGGTTAATTTGTAGTTTTAATTTGTGCTTTAAAGTGAAATTTAATTAGGGATAATAACAAGATTCTAACAAATTTATTCATATGAGATGATTAGTAGTGGCCTTCATCATGTCATCTATCGTATTGTAAGATATAAATATTTGTATTATTAACAAAATTAATAGATATATTTTCAATATATATATTTAAAAGTTGTCGAGAAATCTTCATGTAATATAGTTCATTAATTATGTATATTTATTAATTTTTTTATTATTTTGTTCTATTATTTTATTTTTTTAAATGACATATAAAGATAGTGATCTTTGTTAACAGGTTAAGAGATAAATAAAAAAATGTAAAAATGCAGTATGGACATCACTTCATATGAATTTGTTAAACTTTACTTTTTATGGCACATCAAGAAGCAATCTTGGACGTGTTGAGTAGACTTTATCATTAAACATAACCATGGATCTTTTCTACGTGGGGGTTCCAAATTTTTGGGAACTTGCACCAATAACATGGTGGAATAAAAAGCATTAATTCATGCTTTAGTTCTCATTAAATCATTGGAAATGAAAAGTTTGTGATAGAATGTTACTCCTTAGTGGTGGTGATAAATGAACTTCAAAAATGAACATGTCCAAACAAGAAATTTAAAAGTCTTTTGGAGGAAGCATTGAAGTGCAACAAAACTTTTGTGAGATTATTATCTCTCATTATTTTAGAGAAGCTAATTCAATGGCTAAACTATGGGCCTTCAAACTCCCTTACCATCCCAACCTCTCATTATTACCTAACAAAATATTTGACCCCACTCACATACAGTTAGTATCATTGCTTGATTACCATTCTCAAACCTTATTAGTCATATCCCATAATTTGACATGACTTTGATATAATATCCCACAAAATGGTATTATATTTTTTTTTGTGTGTGTGGTTTAAATAGTTGGCTTTTGTGTGGATTTTTTATATTGGTGTGTTGTAGGGCTTGTATGGCATTGGTTTTTGGTTTGGTGATTTATTAGTGCTCATATATATCATAGCTCATGATATGCACATAACACAACTCATCACCAACTTCACCCACTCTTCATCAAAACCAAAAGCACGGAGCACTTTTCAAAGGAAAGACCATTTGACCCTATCATAGGCTTTAGCCATGTCTAGTTTAATAAACATAGCTTTCTCCTTTAAAGTCACCATGGAGTTTATGGTCTCAGCTGCAATGACCACTCCATCCAGAATTTGCATGTTAGCCACAAAGCCTCCCTATTCTTCAGAGATGAGCTTGCTAATTCATTGCTTCAACCTCTCTCCAATCAACGTAGACAAAATCGTGTAGACCACATTACAAAGAGTTATGGGTCTAAACAAACTCAGCCTATTAGCCCCTTCGCATTTGGGAATAAGAGCAAGAAAAGTAGAATTCATAGCCCTCAACATCTATTTGTTCACCTGAGATGCCTGAAGCTATTGTAGGAGGTTGGTTGTTCACTGGAACTAAATTTTTGGATAATCTAAAGTGTAGAAGCACAGTGAAATTATAGGCATGTAATTATACTTATTTATCCATGTAAATTCATAGCTTCTTATTATTATTTTTCCAATTTTAAAAGAGAAAGGTTTTTAGTATTTTGAGGAATAAATCCAGATAATTAAGAGGAAGATTATTCTATTTATCCAAAAGTAAAAAGGATTGAGATAATCTCATTTGCACTCTATCGGGGACAACATAGCTGAAAAGTATTTCTTTGCAATATTAAATAGAGAGTTTTATTTATTTATTCTCTCAGATAGAGAACATTTTCAAGGTTGGATATAAATATTTTATTTATAAATATATGGGTATATATTTATTCACATTGAGGTATAAATATATGAATATATATGCATACATACATAGACATTTTTACTCAAATATACAAAGGATAACTTGGGATAAATGTATGAAGAATCGGGAGATTAGTTAGATATTTTCTCAGTTGAGTTATTAGAGATTAGACAGTTTAATAAACTAATTTATTAAAGAATATTACTATTTAAACATAGTTTTTCATTAATTAAATTTATCGATATTTAATATCATGAATAACCAGATTTGTTATGATGAACATAACCATGAGGTATAATAATGAAGAGTCTGAAACATTATTTAAGAAGAAGAGATCTTCTATTTATGTTAGTATTGAGATTAATTGTATTTAATATCGTGTTCTAAATGAATGGAAGCATACGATTAAACATTGAAAATTAAAAACTTTAATATGAAGAAGTAATCTTCAAGTTAAGTTTAATATAATATTATTATACTTATTTGACATATTGTCAATACTTTTAGAATGAGACCAAGTGTGTCTAATTGATAGCATTGTGTCATCATTATTAACTAAATGTGCATAAAAATGGGAGAGTAGTTACTCTCATGGTTTAAACTAAGCACTTGAACAAGTGACAGTTGCCAACTCCCAAGATTATACAAGAACGTATCATGGATGTACTAGGTCAGAAAAGTATAACCAACCTAGTTGTTTACCAACTTAGTGAGTAAGGACTTGAACAAGTGGCAGTTTCCAAGACCCAAGATGTTACGAGAACGTAACATGGGTGTTCAAAGTCAGAAATACGTAACCAACCTAATTGTATACTAACTTAGTGAGTCATTACATTATGAATGAGAGTCTTTTGAAAAGTCCAATCAGTTGGTCAAATAGTCGGTTTGAGTTAGACCTTAGTTCATGAAGGTTTCCAAGTTGAGTTAGAGGTGGGTGAATATACGACTCCACTTTTTAAGGAAGTGGTTGAAATGTTTTCAAACTTTGGCCAAAGTAGTGCAAAAGTCCTTGATTGCACCAGTCGGTTCACTATGCTCCAAAATTGTATAATCAGTCAGTAGGGCCATACATAGTTAGAGAATTCTATAGTTGTATAATTTTATTGGTTATGTAGGACACAACACTAGAGACTCAGATGGAATACTAGGGATTCCTTAGTCTATACTCTTCGTTGAAGGATAGGGCCACTTCCAGTTGGAAGGTGCGCGGGGGACTGTCGATCTGTGGTTGGAGGTAAAGTGCTCGAGTGATGCTCTCCCTCTTGAAAAAAACAATGTTGAGGCTTGTGAAATAGAAGACTTATCCAAATATGGAAGACTTGACCTTGAAATTGAATTGTAATTTATAAGTTTGAATGCTTTATTATTTTTCATGTTTAGAATTGTAATTGGAAATATGTGTTTTCTTTTACAAGTTGAACATTTGTAATATTATTTCAGATTTAAAATGTTTTATCCTTTCAATTATGAAATGTGAAATGAATGATGTTAGAAAAGAAAAAAAATTACATCCCTATCTTTAAGGAAGTGCATTTATTTACTTTTATAGTAAAAACCAAAGTATTACTATGTTGTATGAGTTAGATTGTTACACATCAAAAGAAAAAAATTCATCTTGCCTTCTAATAGTGTCCAAAGCTATTGCAAAAGCAATACCCTACCCTAGAAGTAGCAATAGTTCACTTCCTCTCACCAATCTCCTCCCTTCCTTTGGTGTTATATTTTTGACATCAAATTCACTTTCTTTCAACACCCTTTTTGTGACTTCTTTGTACTTGGATGGATGGGCTTCTCCTTTTTCCTTGTTTAGATTCTCATGGAACTCCTCTCTCCTTATTCTAATCAAAAAGTCTTTGAATTATTTAGACTTAACAAATTCATCATCAAAGATGAATTGAGTACAGGAAAGGGCTCTCATGTCATTTTCTTCATCTGTCCCTTTTTCGACATTAATGACCATTTGGCCTTGTGGTATTCCAATGACATTCACCCTTGGAGGAGAGGTAATTGCTTGATTTACTTCTTCCTTAGTTACCTCTACCTACTCTTCTTCATCAGTGCCTAGAGGATAATCAACCAAGGATGGTTGTTCAAGCCTCCTTTTCTTTTGAGGTTGCTCTTGTGGAGTAGTATCAATAGTAGGATTTTTTGAAGAAGTGTGGCTGCTATAGATGGTTGTTCTTGAGAGGATGGATTCTTTATTGATGGTCACTTTCCTCTTCTCACATATCCATACATAAATAGATCAATCTGGGGCTAGTAGGAAGGTCTCTCCTCAACCACTGGGGCTTTCCCAATTAACTTCATTTTTCAATACCATTTAGATCCTAGCAATAGGATCTTTTATCTTTTCATATACTTCAAGATAATTAGAAATTTTCTTGGCCATTTGATCCTCTTATTTTTTGAAAGCAACCCATTTCATTCTTCTTTCATTTACCTCCTTGTCCATGAGGCAATTCCTGATCACATCCTCACCAAAGAGAAGTTGGTGCACAAATGAGGATCTTTTGATGGTTGTTCTAACTTGGTTGATAAAACCCTCGGGATCAAGAGCTCTTGTGGTCTCTTGGACCATCTTGTATATATGGAGCATGGGGTAAATGAGATCTAAGCCCTCCTTGGTCACAGTGAAATATGAAAAGACTATAAAAAAGGACAGAAAGAGCCATTCTTTTGTCTATTGTTAGCTTCATTCAACTACCAAATTATCTCTAGATATACTAGTATTAGAGGAACATATCTTGGAAAAATGTGAGGTTCCACAGAGCACCCATATGTACCCTTATCACAGTTGAGTCATAATGGAGACACCAATTTCCCCAATTATGTTGCACACCCAACTCAGGCACTCTTTCTTTGGGCCTTAATAAATCCATAATTTATTTTTGCAAATTTCCTTCTACTCCCATGAAACCCGACTCTTTTGATAAAATGGTCCTCAAACACCACATATTTTGCAAAGTCACAATGCATGTCCTAGGCATGAGTCCAACATTAGACTGGGAGAGAATTGCCACTATTATCTACCATTTAGACCTGCAATGCTTGGTCCCATTTTTTCCTTCCCTCATATAGAAACACGTGGCAGAGTAGGGAGTACCATCTGAAGTTTACCACTTTATTGTTTTCCTTGATTTCCATTAATTGCTTGTGAATTCTATTAGAAATATAGGTAGAAAAATAAAATTCATTGTTGACTAGAGGATTTTGGATGTTAGCTTCCATATACATCAATGGCACAAGGATTTTTATCTTAGCATCTCCACCAAGGACCTAACAAAGTGCATGCTAGTTTTTAATGAAGTAATCTTTAAACATGTCAATGTTGAAGGGTTTGATCTCATTTGTTGGAATTCTGGTAGATCTCTTGTCAAATGATCCCTTCAATTTGTGTCTTGGTAGCCACAGGACTTTGTAACTATGCCTATCTTGTTGATACTTCTATTTGAAGAGATCAAAATCTATGATCTTGTTATTGTAGCTAGTTTTAAGCCAAAAACTTAAAAAATGGAAGCTTTATCAACTTGTGTTAGAACCCCACAGTTGGCAGCCTTGATAACTCTAACATTTTCATTATAGCTTATGGCCACATGCTTGATGAATTCCACATTCATGAAGGCATTTGGGATAATTAGTTTCCCTAGGTCATAAATCCACATATTTGAAATAGTTACCCTAGAAGCTCTCTTATTGTACTATTGGGTGAAGAGGCTCCATCTGATTACATCAAGTTTTGCATCCCTACATTCCCTGCCATTATCTATCAGAACATTTGCAACACCAACCCCATGGATGCGTATAACTTTACTAGATGACCTAGGGAGTTACACAACTAGATCTTCATCAAAAGGTCTTTTTGATGAAGAGGGTTGGATTTTAGGTTGACTCATGGTTACAATTCACCCTTGACCTAAGGTTCTTGTGGAAATCTATTGTTTGTATGTTATTCAAACAATTCACTATATCCACTATCTAAATTACAAAATCTAGATATTGAAAACTTTAAGAATTCTTTGAAGCAAAATCTTGGAAGAATGAACTTACTATAAAAACCTTAGCTCATTGCAAAAGTCATGGAATTCTGAAAAATCACTCTCCAAGATTTGATGAAATGCATAATGATTTCATTCATTGATAAAATTGCAATACTTATGGTTAAAATCTTTTGAAAGACTGGGTAGCATTCAGTCACTTCCGCCATTACTCTTCATTCACGCAAGTCAGGCACATTCAACTACCTATTTCTCAAGTTTAAATGTCAGTTGTTGATCTTTGGAGAAGTCCACATGGAAAACTTTTGTAGTTCCACATATTGAAATGGGACCCACCTTGAAGAGCTTGTAAACTCGTTGAATCAGTGAAATATGTCCACATGTCACTTTCTTGCAATTTCGCACCTAAAAACTAGGCCCACTTTAAGTAGTCCATAGACTCGCAAAACCATGCCAAATAATGCCAGGTGTTAACCTTTCCATGTTTTTGCATCTTATTTTATATTTATTGAACAAGCTTCCACAAAGATGTGGAAACCAATGAGAAAGAGGACATATGTCACCTTTTCACTTTTCCACAACTTCACTTTTTTTAATAAAATATAGCTTGCAAACTTACGAAAACTATGGAAATATGACACATGACAAGCAATGGGACCACTAAAGGTATTAGTACAGATTCACTAAGTCTTTTTAATCTACACATGTGGTAATTTGGACAAGCAGTCACTAGGAAATAATAAAGGGGGTCAGTAACCTTATGATAAAAAAATTGTGCTAGGCATTAGAAATTATGGTGTGAAAGGGATTTAGTGCTAGAATTAAAAGGCAATAGGTGTCTTAAGTGAGGGGCACAAATAACCAGGGCTTAACTCATGAATTTAAAAATGTGTTTTAAAGTGCACTAGGATACAAAATTGGTAAGCAGTAAAAGGGGCCAATTGGAAAACAAAACAAAAGCCATGAATAAACACTTAAGTGATTGGGATACCAAAGCTGACGATCAACGAGAAAACATAAAAAAGTGCAAGGGATTTTTTATGAAGCTCAAAACACTAATGCAATGTTTTTAAACCCTAGCAAATATGACCATTTAGCAAATTTAGCTTGTACACATTCAAATATATGAATACATTGTGAATGATTCAAAGACAATTGTATCCAATGTAAATTTTGTTTCTCTTATGAATAAAGTTGATCAAGGATATTTAATATCTATCTGTGCATTTTTGGTGCAACTGAATGTTTCTTTTATAACTTATGTTAAACTAATGGATTAAATTACCATATTTTAAATATCGAGGGTTATTAGATGTCCAAGGTGTTGGAGTATGGAAAAACACTGAGAGGGGGGTGAATCAGTGTCTCATAGACAAACCAAAAATTTAAACCTTTTAAATTTTGAAAAAGACTTTTAGTTCAGATATCCTTTTTATTGATAACAGAGCAGAGTAATCACTTTGAGAGCTTTCATGAAAAGGGGTAAACAAAGATTAACTCAATTCATTTAGACAACTTATTCCAATATAATTTGTGTGAGATATCTTGCACTTTACATAAGATGTGACTGACATTGTTTAATGATTAGAGCATGATGACAAGATAGGTTCAACTTATAAAACTGTGTACATGAAGACCAACATCATCAAATCACTTTAAGACCACCATATTTCAATTCAGCTTTATGAGACACTGCAACAATTGTGCAATTGAATGACATATGATAAGCATTGAAACAATAGAGAACTTTAGTACATTGTGATAGATTGAAACCTAACACTCTTGAACTACAAAACAATGGAAGCACATGTGATGTGATAGACTAAATGCTTTTCATCACAACATGCAAAACATGTTTGATTAAACAGAGCTTAAACATAGCTTTTTAAACTAGTTTGCAACATATGACTGTGAAAGTACTTGTAACAGCAAATCACATTAACATTACATAAATAAGAATTGATAATAGACATGAATGCATCTGATAACTTATGGAAATCAAATAGACATGAAAAAAAATCACACCAAGACTCGTCACGTAACACATTATATACATCCTAAGTGGAAAACCCTCTTGGGGAATAAAAACCACTCGAAAAATCTCTCTTTATTCACTTAGAGCACCAACTCTACAAAGTTCAGGAGCACCAACTCCACAAAGTTCAGGAGCACCAACTCCAAAAAATTTAGGAGCACCAGCTCCACAAAATTCAGAAGCACCAACTTCTTAACATACAGGAGCACCAACTCCTTTACAATGCATAACAATTACAGTATTATATCAGAACCCTAGAAGTACAATTTGCAGTCCTAGAATCTCAATAGAAGACCATAAATATATTTTTCAATAAGCACATTGAAGAATGTTGTATGAGAATGACAACATCTTCCTAAATACAATAATCTGAGTATCAATATAAATATTTTCAATGCAATACAACTTTTGTACAGTATATCTGAAATATCATATTCCTCTTTCAAGTAACCAAGAAAAATGCCTAAAAGCCATCTTTTAAAGACATTGTGAATAACAACCTCTGAAAGTAGTTTGTGTAACTGTAAACCAACTCGGGTTAGGGTTTAAATGGAAAACCCTAGATAATCCTTCTTAAAAAATAAACCCTTTCAACAAAAAGTTACAAATATCATCACCAAGAAATCATTTAGTTATAGTCGAATATTGCCATCCAGAAACCCTAACGGGTTTAAACACAATCAACAAAGATTAAGCCCTTTAACAAAAAAATCTTAACAATAGCATTTTCCAAATCAATTTTATTCACTGAAAACATTCTTAATCAATTGATTCAAAGCTCGTAAGTAATAGAAATGCAATACCTATTTACGGTGAAAAACCAAC
>VDFB02049191.1:0-18448 GCA_007258455.2 Sequoia sempervirens
CTTTTTGGAGAAAAATCGGCATTCTATTTTCAGCAGTTTGTGCAAAAAGTTTCCGAACATAGGCATGTTTATAGTCAAAATTCAAGATTTTCATCGTACAGTATTTCTCCAATTGAAATAAGGAAAAATCAGCTTTTTGGCTGAGAATGAGTTATCTTTTTAGGACAGCAAAGATTTCCAAAGATAAAATTAAAGTAGCAGTTAACTCGATGCCTTTTTTGAGTTTTCTTGCTATTCTTGTATCACACTTATCTATTCTTTGAGAAATAGGAAAAATCAAATTGTAATAGCTGGAACTTTCCCTGCTTTTAGTTTTTAGCGAGTTGTTAGTTAGTTGTTATGTTTTAGTTTTAGACATAAAGCTTGCGAGTTGGCAAGTCTAGTTGTAAAAGCAAGGAGATTTTAGGGTTCCCTACTCCTCGCTTGTGTATAAATAAGGGCAGCCTTGCCCATTTTTTTTTAACCATTATTGCAATAACAAATTGCTGAGCCTACTTTTGCCTACAACTTTGTTATTCCTGTTCACTTTGTGTAAGAGCAAGTTTGCATGCTTTCCTTTTGCTGCAAATCATTGTTCAGTTTATGTGTAATCTGTGTCAAGTGTATTCTAGTTTGATCGCTGAACTGTAAGCCTGTTATTGCTACAAACCTACTGTCCCAGAAGTGTAATCGTTGTTAGAAATTTGAGAAAGGAAATCTTTTTCCTACTTTGCTTTGATCTACTATCTCAGGTTATGTTTTATGTGTTTTGCTTATATAATCTTTATTTCAGTTTGCATCTAAGAGTACAATGAGTCTTCAGGTGTGTGTTGGAAGTGAGTTTGTTTAAGCATCTATGTTATTAAATCATTCCTTGTTTACTTCTAACTCTTAAGCTCTAAGTTTACTTGAGTTGCTAGAAGCGTCATTAGAGTAGGCCTAGTTGTAGTTGAAGTTTTGGACAAGGGAAAACCTCAGCTACAATGCAAAGAGTTTTATAACCTTGTGCTCTTAACTGAGAACAAAAAGATTGGCAACTGTTTAGTTTACTTTCTTTAAGCATCATCAGTGAAGAGGGGGTTTCCCCTCCTAATTTGAAGAGCAGTTTATCTGTACATAGTTGTCCGTTCCTAATTCGCATTCCAGAGGTGTGAATTGAAACACCAACACACCTTAAAGCCAATGATAGCTTTTGTTGACTAATAATTGAGGTACTGCAATATAATCATTCCCAAACCACTGGGCATGCATTTAAATCACGTTAGAATATTCATTTGAATATAATCTTTAATTAATTCTTGCATTTGCTCCAACATTATTCTGTAACACCTTAGCAACACTAATAAATTCCTCAAACTCGGAAAATAGTGAAAATCTTCAAACCTTGATATCAAACCAAAAGACTGAAATTTGTCTTTTATGAAGACTTCACAGATTTCTCAAACTCCTCCTTTGAATTCCCAACGCGAAATCT
Organism: Sequoia sempervirens; assembly: GCA_007258455.2. NCBI lineage: Eukaryota > Viridiplantae > Streptophyta > Pinopsida > Cupressales > Cupressaceae > Sequoia > Sequoia sempervirens. Next base: position 1,454 of record VDFB02049191.1, read on the forward strand.
AAGTGATTCCGCCAATTACCAGCCAGGGTGGATAACCTCACCACCAAAGCTGATTTTCTGTCAAAGGGTTTCCATCCTCCAAAAGGCTGTGGTGAAGTCCGTTCAACCAACAAAAACCTATTCTCCAATTCCAAAATCAGCATGCCTTCAAAAGACTCTCCCAAAACTTTTATTCTTCTCCTCTCCGTAACTCCACTCAACTTCTTGAATTCTCACCTTTTGCCGTTTTCCCAGTTTAATTCTTTTTTGAATTCACCCAAAAGTAACTTATTTAGTTTATTTTAACTTTTCTAAAACTTAAGTTACTTTTGCACCAATAAAATAATTAATTTAAGTTGTCTTTTTAATTTAACCCTTTTTCGACAACTTAAAATTAATTATTTAATTATGATGTTGACTTCATAAAATTGGGTACATTACAGCCCGCCCTTCCCAAATATTTCTTGTCCTCAAGCAACATCAGCACAACAACAAAGCCACATGGCTAAACAAATCAAAACCAGTTGTAATTCTAGGATCCCAAACCAATCTCTGGAAATAACCACTAAGCTGTCGTTGCGCCATTCTAATAAAAACTATCAACCTCTTATGCCAAATCTGAGCTCGCCTCTCTTGTGACCCTAAAAAGTAATCAACCTCCAACCCAAAATTGAAATACCTCTAAAAATTGAAATCTACATCATGACAATATACCTACGAAAGCACCTCAATGTGGTTCACTTCTGCAATCCCACTGCCTATCATGATCTTGGGCAACTGGGCAAACACTCTGATCAACAGAAGAGAATGGTCCTCCACAAAAATCATCATGAAGTTCTATAAATGATGAAGATAAGTTCCTACTAAGCTTCTGGTTAAACAAGTGACAACAGTATTAAATTTGCAATTGGCTGGCCTAGAAATGTTTCCCTTGTCACAAAGTGAAAGCAACTCATTAACACCCAACTTCCAAGTGCCGAAAAAACTTCCTTGCACACACCAAATTACTCAAATGGCTACAATCAACAATGCAACATCATAGACCAGCAACCTAGAAGAATTGCCACAACCATTTCTCTTCAACATTAAACGTCCACTGATAAATGCTCCACTCATTGACAAGAAGTACTGACCAAACCAACCATATGCAAGTAACCCAAAACATGTGTTGGCTGATTGGGAGGTGGACAGCAGCTACAAATCTGCAATTTTTCCTAATATTCAACCAAAAAATAGATCTTGAAAGTTCATAAGTCCAATCTTGAATCATTACCTCAAAACAATGGATTTTACTTGGATCCCATATCTTGTTATCATCACCAAACATAACACTGGAAGTAGAAAGTGTTTCATCCTCCATCACAAAAAGTGGATTATCAAAAGTGGACTTTGCATCCCACTCAAAAAGAGGACTATTTGTAAACTGAAAAGAGTTTCTATTAACTTGATTCAATTGATCATCTTGATGTTCCAACTTTGTTCTTGTCAACTTGGAAGTTTTCTCTAAATCAAAATCACAATAGAGCCTATCAAATTCACCAATTCTTTGCCTGATTTCTTTATCTCTTTTCTCATTTTCCTGATCCTTAAGACTGTTTTGCAGCAGCTAGATGAAATTTTGCTTGAAAAACCATCCGAGTACTCTCCAAAAACTCCTTAGTAGATGTAAGCTCAAAGGTAAGCTTATCTACTTCTTGTTCCTTTTCTTTCAATGCAATCAAACTATTTTCTACAAGTTTGAGGAAACTATTTTCTACAAGTTTGAGGGAACAATCCCTATCTGAAATTAAGCTCAAAAAATCTAATTTCAAAGTCCTCAAGTTTTCTTTGACTACCTGTAAATTTGCAAGAGAGGACCCTCCTTCAATACCCTTTTGTCTCTTCTCAATTTGAGCATTCCAAAAGAGATCTTCAATGACATTATGTGTATGGTCAAAATGTGATAGGGCTGCAACAATCATATCTTCGGTAACTTTTGTCTCTTTCTTCAACTCACATGACTCATTGGGCAAATGATCAACCTCAACTTCACATAATAAAATTTTTGATTTATCTTCCATATCATGGCTCTCAACATCAACTACCTTTATCACATTCTCATTGCATAATTCATATTTTCAAGTTTGAACAACACTAAGTTCGGAAAGATTTTCTTCCACTGTTGTAATTTCCTTTTCAACCACTTTATCCTCATATGTCAAGGTACCTTTTCCTTCATATAAATTGTTTTGAAATTCTGCTACACATTCCTTATAAATAGAGGCATTTTCCTCTTCATGGGAAGACCTTATAGGAGTATATATTTCACGAATGATATCCGGATTATGAAGTCTACCACTCCTGTGTGGTCTATACTTCATCGTGAGATCCCTGTAGTGATGGTAAGATATTTCATTCTGAAAATGAACACCTGAATTTCTCCAATCTTGTAAAATTTGATCCTCAAATTCCTGTTGTGTGAGTTCTTCATAAATTTGAGGGTTATTCCTTGGAGTTAAATTGTTTGTTGGAGGTTTAGAGTTGGCTGTCATAGATTTAGTACTCTGATTTACAATCCTGTTGTTATTGGAATCATCCCTATTTCCATAATTTCTTTCTTGTCCATTGTTCCCACCAGAATGTTGGGTCATTGAGGCATGCAATCGAGCTATATTCTACTGTAATTTACACCGACCCCTAGCAAGATCATTTAAAATGTCCCCAGTGCTTGGTTCCCTACGCTCTCTATCACCCATATCACCTATCACCTATTCCAACCCTTGAATATATCAATATTACCTGTACCACTGCCTCTGGGTGAACCCAAATGAAGACCAATGTTTTCTGATATAGATTCTCCCTCAAACACTTGAAGGGCTGCCACTGAGTTTTTTCTCTACTCTCTATTAAAATTCCTCCACTCTCTCATTCACTCATAGAAGGAGTGAAACTAAATAGTTTTCACTTAGCACGGGCTGGTAGGAAAATACTGTGCTCTGATACTGTAGGAACTCATCTCCTTCCCCCTTCTGAAGCTCGGCTTAGGGTTTGTGTTTTTTTTTTGTATATTTGCCCTTTTGTGTATTTTTAAGAAAAATAATGCTAGGCATGAAATAAAATACTGGAAATGAAATAGAAACCCTACTCCAGCAAATAGATAATTTTTACTGATTCACTTTAAAAACTTTAACAATTGAGCATACCCGGAATACAATCTTCTGATATTGAAAGATGCTGAAATTCTTATTCTGAGATTCTTCTCTAAATCTGATGAAGCACGAACTTGACCTCTGGAAGAAGCCAATAGTTAAGCACCTCCAGTTGATATTTCACAACCTCAGCATGCTATTGCAAAGAAGCAGCTACGCTCTCCAATGCCGATACGCTGGTAGAAAAACCCTAGGGCTCCCTTCTCCAACCGCCAAAGAGAAATCATAAACCAAATATAAAATCCTGGATGATCCAAATGAGCCCATTAAGATTCTTTTTATACTTTTCCTGGAGGAGCTCACACACTTTTCTCACCAATGTGGGATAAAAGATTATAGGCTGATTCCCTCCATTTTTCCCTTTTAAAACATTTTAAAATAAAATGTTTGCACTTTGGAATATTAAAATATATCCTTGAAATTGGCGTCCAAGTAATTAATTAAAATGGCCCCCTTTTTAATGATGAATGGACCCTCAAGTCATAAAGTGCAAATACAATGTTATAATATTATATTAAAATATTAATTATTATTAAAGTCACCTTTAATAATAATTAAACATTATAACTCAGGCAAAACTCCTTATTTCACCAACTCAACTGAATTTGGGAATCGACACTGCCAACATGTGAACTTTAGGTGCTCTGCTATAAATAGAATTGCTTGCCGGCTGACTTACAATAAATAGTAAGTATATGAAACTGAATCAACTGATGGCTAAGCTTGAACCCACACGAGACGCTGAAGGAGAGACTCCTCTGATCATTGCCAAAAGAGACCCTCTAACCAGACATAGTAGCCTACGAGGGCTGGGAATAGGCTAAATCCACCAAACTCTGATGCTTGCAAAATTGGGGACATTACAGATACTGCTATAATGACCTACCCTGATTTGAACTTTCCTCACCAAGTTTTAGCACCAAATTTTTATCAATTTACCAATTGTTCATTCCAAGCATTTTGTCAAACAATTTTGTAGACCTCTAAATAGAATATATTTTTCCTCTATATTTTCACTTGAATAATCTTTGTCAAGTTTTCTTAATAATCATCATAGAACATAATTTCCATATTTAAAATTGATATTCCAATTTTCATACAGTCATACAATTAATGATTAAACAACTGCACTCTCCAGGTATAGAATTTCAAAATAATTTGCATACATAGAATTTTAGTATTCCAAACCTGTTTCACTCCTCCATTTGTGATTGTGTGGTCCTCTTTGCCCTTAATACTGAACAGTGGTCATAGAGATAATTATTGCCACTCCAAATTCGCACGACTCTATCCCTTATTTGTACAACAGACTTGTTATGAATATGCAGAATTAACTCAGATAATGAGTGACCTTTTTATCCATTCCCTTATAAGGAGCAACTTAACTAATTGAACATAATTTTCTGAATTGATATTCATGACATCTAGAATCTGAGTTACAAGGCAGTATTATGCTAAGTTCTTGAAAGCACTAGAATAGTAATCTCCTTTCCTTGTGCATTGGCCGTGCTGTGAAGCAATTAAAAGGCTGACCAGATCTCCTTATTAAATTGACCCTTATGGCCACCTGCTCAAACTCATTTCCCTGACGTTCTTTATTTAACCTGACATCTTCACTTTGCCTTGCTATTGGATATCATCCACTACATCCTGGTGCGCTCCCCTTATGAATCACGTCTCCTTTAAACCATTCACAAAATCACACGAAGCTCTCTTTCAGCAGCTGTCACCTTTGCCCACGTAATCTCCTTCATAAGTCACAGCTCATATAAAATAGCAGCTCACAAACCGGCATACAGTAGTATTAAAGTAGTGAGCAATGTCTTTAATTCAACTGATGGCTATGTATGAGGGGCTGCGGTAAATTGGAGTATTGACCTTGTATTAAAATTAACTCATGAGATGTCTGCCTTACGCCAAGCTCATATATTACGTAAATAAGGCTCCTATTATACCACCGCTTAGTCACAACTCCTCATAGGGAAGGCGATAACCATAATATAAAAACAGTTGCATAAAGAATTTGATACAGATGCTAGATACAGGTCTTCGCATATTGCAATGACCATCCAGCTTCCCTTGATGGGTTTGAAGATGTATAAACCTCTCATCCTCTTTCAATCACCTCGTGGCCTCCTTAACATGTAAAATTGATCCCCTTTCATTGCAAACAATGATTAAAATATACAGAATAGCTGTCCCTTCTCTTATTGAAATCGCGGTGGCTTTTCTTTATCCTCCGATTCCTTCCTTCTAAGCTTTGAAATCACTACAGCCTTCAACTTTGACTCCTTGCTAATTCCTCAACGTCACCATTTCTTGCCTACACAAACCTTCGGGTCATTCTCTATTAAGCAACTATTACCCAACCCCAAGTACAACGAAAAATGAAATCACAATCTTTTTTTTTTTTTTCAAAGGAAACTTCAATTAAATATACAACGCTTATTTTTTTCCCATACGGATCTTCAATCTTTGGTATGGCGTCTAGGAGTTAAGTTGGAATAAATATGAACAATCAAATCAGCTCCATTCACAATTATCATATCACCAATTTCTTAGGCGGCACTACCATTCATCACTCTTGTCTATTCGTATTCACTCTGTTAGCGTAACAACTAACACCTCTGGAGTGCAAGTTGGTACGAACAGCTATGCACACTGCGTAATGAGTTCTCTTCAATTTAGGAGGGGAAGCTCCCTCGTAGTGCTGAAATGCGTGGAAAAGAAAAGTAAACTAAATCCTATCTTTTTGTTCTCAGCTGGAAGAGGCACAAGGTTAAGAAAAACCACGAACGTTGCAGCTAAGGATTTTCTGGTTTCGCAGATCACTAACTACAACTAAACTAAATGCTTTAATCTATCCAATATCCTCAAGAAAGCAGAGCATGAGGAAATGGAGCAGGAATGTTCTATACGATAAACTTCAAGTACAGATTCACAACGTGAAGGCAAGGTGGCACAACTATTTGCTTGGTTGGGAAGAAGTTTATTAACACACACATCAAACGATAAGCTTTAGGTACATATTTATAACTTGAAGGCAAGGTGGCACATCTATTTGCATCATATTAGAAACAAAACATAGAGAATAGCCAACTAGGACAGCAAATTGCATAGGCAAAACACACATACAATAAACGATCAATATAAGCAATCACCATAACAATAATATGAAACCCGAGTGGCATAACAATTCATCATCATAGCAAAAACTCGTGAACAGATACAAAATCAGCAATATTACAGGCAAGGTGGGCACAACTTATATTACTCTCTCGTGCAAAAGTTAATTACAAATGAGCAAAGAGCTCTTATTTATAGACATCAAAGGTGTAGGGAACCCTAAAATCACCTTGAGTCAACTACAGTCTTGCAAGCATGCAATATTTTATTGCTAAACCTTAATAAAGGAAACTATACAGTTAACTGGAAAGCTACCATCAGTTAACCGAAACAAGGCTAATCTAAATGGACATGTGCAAGCATGCACGTTGTTATTGAAATGAAAACTAAGTGAAAACTCCAACTGTACATAGATGATTCCAAAACAGACATGCATGAGATGTGGAACAACGAGTTAACTCGGAAAGAAGCATCAAGTTAACCGCCATGTCTGACGTCTATCCTGAAAGGTGGAACCTGGAGTTCACTGGTCATGATCTCGAGCAAGTAACACCTCCACGAGGTTGTTGACTGCATCACTGTGTCTTTGCAGCATCTCCTCACCGCCCGTGATCTGGCTTTGAAGCTCTCCTCTACTCTTGATCGCCTCATCAAATAACGCTGACATGACTGTAAGTTGATCTAACTTACAGCCAACAGAATCCCCATTGAAAAAGCTATGGATGAGTGTCTGCAACTCTGACTGTACATCAGTAAGCTCGACATACTCACCACCCTCACGCTGATACCGGCATGGAACTTGAGACACGAAGGTTCTCACGTAGCGAAGTGCACTAGTCATGTGCTCTCTGCTCTTAGCCAACTCTAAAGTCAATGTATCTTGTATTTTTTCCTTGAAGATCAATTGTGTCCTCCAAGTAAAAATATGTAGAAAACCCCTGATTCCCCCTGACACTGCTTCTGATAGATTTTTAATGTTTTTCTGACGTTTTAGGGTTTTTGCATTTTTTTTGTGTTTTTGATGCAATTTTGAAAAGGGTACGATTTTGATAATAAATGGCAATAAATTTAAATAAAATCTAAAAGCTCTGGAAATGCAACAATATCAATGCCATTCTCCTTTATTCGACTTTTCAATTGATTACAATAATACCCAGAAGCATGCAATGTATAAAATGAAGAATTTTCAAGATTCAAAAACCTGGTATTTTTGCTGGTACAGAAGTACAGATTTGTACGGCCCAATGAATGAATGCTCCTCTCCTGCGAAATGATGATCTCTGAAGACTCCCAGTAAGTTGGCGCCTCCAAGGAAGGTATTCTGGAACCAGTGCAATAGGCGTTTCACCCAGAAGGATGAAATCACGTGTTAAGAAGAGAAGTACGGCCTGCTGTGCAAGTACGGCCTGTCAGACCAGCAATCAATTTGTACGGCCTTCACAAATTTCAATGTATAAACCTCTGTAAATGGTGCGCCCAAGGCAACAGATAATAACTGGATGCAATAACTAATGAATCTCTGACAAATAACAATCACTGAAAGCTCTGTAGTTTCCTCTGAATAAGAAAACCTCTGTAGGCAATAAATCGAGTGATATTGCACACTCTCTGAACTGCTTTCCGCTGGAGATGGCTCGTTCTCCAAGGAATCGAACGTGAAACCCTAAGTCTCAGGCTCAGACCAAAAATTGATCAATATCAAACTCAATAATCTCATAATGGGCTCCAATCCCAAGGCAAACCCTCAAATACATGAAAAGTGCGATTCCCTTGAAAATAGGGTTTTAATGAAATATTCATATTTTAATATTTTCACTTTTCCATAGTTCTCCACTGAATATTTAATTCTTAATTAAAATATCAAACTGGCCCCTTTCTTCATGATGGCGCACCCCTCAAGGAATTCACTTTAAGTTATAATATTAAATTATAACTTTATATTATAAACGTTAATTAATTAATCAATATAATCAAATATTAATATTTCTCCCGTACTTGTCCGTTTCTGTCCGTGCGATCTGACCTCACTCTGAAGTGATCCCTGATGCACACCATGCTAAAAATAGCAGTGGTCCCCACCTTCCTGCCAAGAACTGCTAAAAATAGCAATTCTGCAAATGACCTCCGATCGAGCCAGAACGAAAGACACTGATCAATCCCTGCTGACTGAAGCTGAGCCAAGCTCCGAGATGACCCCCTATCCAGTCCATCAGCCTACGAGGGTCGTATGATAGGCCAATCCTGTCGTCTGAGAGATGTCACTGAGAAGGGGACATGACAATCCTCTTCTTTGATGTATAGATTGCTGTCTACATCTCCTCTTTTGAATCCTTGCTCTTTGAGATACTTGTCAAGTCTAGAATACCAAGCTCTTGGAGCTTGTTTGAGCCCATAGAAAGCTTTCTTCAATTTGCACACATAATCCTTGTTTTCTGATAAAAGAAAACCTTTAGGTTGTTCTATATAAACCTCCTCTTCTGGATCTCCATTGAGAAATGCAGATTTGACGTCCATTTGATATACATTGAATTTCTTGTGACTTGCATAGTCTAGAAACATTCTAATTGCTTCAATCCTTGCAACTTGTGCAAATGTTTCTACAAAATCCACTCCTTCAACTTGGGCATAGCTTTTGCACACTAATCTTGCTTTGTTCCTTGTGACTTGACCATCTTCATTTAGCTTGTTCCTAAAAACCCATTTTGTGCCAATTACATTTTTATCTTTTGGTCTTGGGACAAGTTCCTAAGTTTCATTTTTCTCTATTTGATCCAATTCTTCATTCATTGCTCCAATCCAACATTTTTCTTTGCTTGCTTCTTCAAAGGTTTTGGGCTCAACTTGGGATAGCAATGCTACATAACAATCTTCATTATAATTCATCATTTTCCTTGTAGATCTACATCTATCTTGAAGGATCAACTCTTCAGGATGGTTCTTTTGCACAAACTTGGAAGGTGTCTTTGATGTCTTCATGGGAGTCTTTTGTGGAGATTCTTCTTCTTTTGTCTCTTCCTCCTTTTCTTCCTCTTTTGAGTTCTCATCTTCTTTGTCTTCATCACTCATGGTTTGAACATAATGATAGCTTTGTCCAACTTCTTTGAATTGCTTTCCTTCATCAACTCTTACGTTGGCACTTTCAACAATTATTATAGCATTTGTATGCCTTACTCTTTGATGAGTAGCCAAGAAAGATTCCCTCATTTGCTCTTGTGTCAAATTTGCTCAAATCTTCTTCATCCCTTCTAATGTAGCAAGTGCTTCCTAAAATCTTGAAATATTTGATAGTTGCTGATCTACGTTTCCAAAGTTCATAGGTTGTCTTATCATTGTTCACTCTTATTTGTGCACGATTCAAGATGTAAACTGTTGTATGAATTGCTTCCTTCCAAAATGAATCTACTATCTTTGACTCATTTAACATTGATCTTGCCATTTTTTGAACCGTTCTATTCTTTCTTTCTACAACCCCCTTTTGTTGAGGGGTTCTTGCTGCAGAAAATTGTCTCTTAATTCCATGCTCTATGCAGAAATTTTCAATTTCATTCGATGTGAATTCTCCTCCTCGATCTGATCTAAGGCATTTTATCTTTGTGTTTGCTTCATTTTCAACCAACTCTTTGAAAGCTTTGAATTTCTCAAAGGCTTCAGATTTTTCTTTCAAGAATGTAACCCAAGTCATTCTTGAGAAGTCATCAATCAGCAGCATAAAATATCTTTCTCCATTAATGCTCTTGGTTTTGGTTGGCCCACAAAGATCAGAATGTATGAGCTCCAATGGATTTGATGAAGAGTGCTCCTTAGGCTTGAAACTTGACCTTGTTTGCTTTCCAAGTTGACACTCTTTACAAATGATATTAGAGGGTTTTGTTATTCTTGGCATATCTCTCACAGCATTTGATTTACTAACTTTGACAATATTATGAAAGTTGAGGTGGCCTAGCCTTTTGTGCCACAACCAGCTTTCATCCTCTTGTACTAAGTTGCAACTTTCACAACCTATCTCTTTTAAAACATACAAATTGTGTTTTCTTTCAGCTTGTGCAATTAGTTTTCCATCTTTCTTGATTTCATATGTTTTAGAATAAAATGTGATACTATGCCCTTGATCACAAAGTTGGCTAACACTTAGTAGATTTTCTTTTAGGCCCTTAACATACAAAACATTTTCTGTTTTTGTTCTCCCATTATCTACACTAAGTATTCTTTTTCCTTTTATCTCTTTTCTTGTATTATCACCAAATCTTACCGTTCCTTCATCAGTTGGTTCAAGGGAGATGAATTTGCTCTTGTCACCTATCATGTGCTTTGATCACCCACTATCAATGTACCATCTATCCTTCTTACTTTCAGCAAGTAAGGCTGTTTGAATGAACATGGATTTCTCCTTCTTCCTCCACACTTTGATAGGCATTTCTTTCCTTTTAATGGACTTATCTTCTTTCTTGTTTTGCTTTGGAGAATCATTAAAAACTGTCCTACAAGCTTGTGCTTTGTGCCCAAAGTTATTACAATTATAGCATAAGCTATTAAAGTCCATTAAGGGTGTGAAAGGATTATAATCTCTCTTAATGTAGCTAGGAATATTCTTTGCTTTATTCTTACAATTTAAGGCCTTGTGGCCAAACTTGTTACATAGAAAACAATAGCCATTAAATGCATAGAAGTGCCTAGTATTTAATCTTCTTTTAGGATCAACACTTATCCAATCTCCTTCAGCTTGCTTTGAGAAGGACTTGGTTTCTTCTTTGGAGTTAGCAACCTTCTTGGATTGTCCTTCAAAACTGCCCCCTGTTTTGTTTTGAAATAATTTTTGAGCCTTCATGAGCTCAATCAATTTGTTGGAATCTTCATCAACCTTTGTGTGTTGTTCCTTTGTCTTTTCCAATTCCATCTTTAGCATTGCTATTTCTTGCTCCAGCTTGTCACATTCCATCTCTTTTGAATTGAGTTTTATCTTCATTTCTTCTTCATTTCTTTCGGCTTCCATGATTAGAGCTCTCAAAATAGTTTTGCTTGAATTTTCCAAGTCTTCTGTCATTTCTTTGATCTTCATTTTGTACTTGGCAGCCTCCTTCTTCAAATCTTCATTTTTCTTGTATGCATAGTGCAATTCTTCCTCAAGATCCACTTCCTCTTCTTCATTACAATCTTGATCAATCTCCTCTTCTTCATCACACTCTTAATCAACATTTTGTTCTTCACATTCAGCGAAAAACAATATTTCTTCTTCACCATTGCTTGAGCAGTCTTCACTTTGTTCTTTGGAGGTGCTGCTATCTTTCTTTGAATATAAACTCTTCTTGTGTTTTTGAGATTTCTTCTTTGAGTTGTTTTTGAAATTTTTCTTTCCCTTTTTCTTCTTCACTAGAGCTGCTATCATCTTGAGGACATTTTGACGCATAATGTGCAACCTTTTCACAATTGAAGCATTTAAAGGGGAATTTTCCTTTATATTTTCCTTTTCCTTTCTTAAGCTTTCCCATGAAGTAAGCTTCTGCTTCATCACTTGATTTTTCACTTTTTTCTTCATGCTTGTTCTTGCCCTTTTTGGATGCTTTGAATGAGACTTCCTTTTGTGGCGATCTTTCTTCAATCCTCATCTCATAGGCAGCAAGGATCCCATGTAATTCATCTTTTGATAGCTGATCCAAGTTTGCTAATTCTTCCAATGCTGCAACCTTGGCCTCAAATTTTGTAGAAAGAGATCATAGAATCTTGTCAACAATAAAGGCATCATCAATCTCTTCACCAAGTCCTCTCATGATATTCACTGTTTTATCAACACGAAGAAAGTATGAAGCAATATCTTCATCATCATCCATCTTGAGAGTTTCTAACTTCCTTCGATGAGTTTGCAACTTTGCCTTCTTTACTTTTGCATCTCCTTCATAGATGTCTTGAAGCTTGACCCATATCTCTTTTGTTGATTTGCAACGCATGACTTTTGTGAATTTGAAATCCGTTAGGCTGCAAAGAAGAGCATGTTTGGCTTTGGCATTGTTCTCACTTTTCTTCTTCCCGGCTTGATTCGTTGGAGGGATTGATGGAGGTGTATATCCATCAACAACAGATTGCCACACATCAAACCCAAGTGCATTCAAATATGCTTCCATCTTGATGCTCCAAAATACATAATTAGTCCCATCAAAGATGGGTGCTTTCACTGTATTGTTGTGATTTGCCATTAGTGCTCTTAAGGATCTCCTTGAAGTGGTTAGGCTTTCAAGAAGGACCTTGCTCTGATACCGATTGAAGAGCACAAAAGATTTACTGAGAGGGGGGGTTGAATCAGTAAATCAAAACAATCTCTTATTTTCAATTTTTCAACAATCTTAAACTTTTTCAATATCAACTTCAGATATGAATCAATGAAAGCAAGTTGACACCACTTTATTGAGTTGATTAAATGATTTTACAAATGGAAATAGGCACCAACCTACTTGATTTACAAATGAGATGATTTTGTAGCCTACAACCTACAAGGAACACCCAAACCTTCACAATTTTAGTAGGCACCAACCTACAAGGAGAATTAACCCCTAATGCAAGGCACCAAACCTTGACTTGATGGATGAAGTAAATGTCTTCAATCAGATCTGCACTCTCCCAATCCTCCAATCTGCCTTTGTGATGAAAAATCTCTCACTCAACCCACACAAGAAGATGGGTTTCTAATATAGACCACTTCAAACTTCACAACCACACAACAATTTTGATTTGGATATCACATATGTATATTATTCAATGGTCTCACACCTTTTCATGGAAGATCACATCTGAATTTGTATCTTTTGATCTGCCCCTTCAAAACAATTGTCCGATTTTGTCTTCTCTTTATTACTGTTAATTAAATGTGAGATTATAGTCATACATCGATTCAACCTCCAACCAATGCAACACTTCAACAAGACCCAACCTTTTAAGTGACATGTTGATTGTAATGCATCTTTTCAAGGGTCTTCCTTCTATTACTTTTCACTTAATCATTGCTTTTAGTTATGACACCTTGTGTTTGTAAAGCACCTCTTAATTATAAAGATGTCTATTCGTATTTGCTAGGCAGCGATTTTGATGTAATAAATATGTATTTAGTTTTAATTAAGACGTCTAGCAAATTCTCTTTAATTGATTTGTAGCCGCACAGCATGAGGATAAACATGTCCTCTCTCTTTTTTGTTTTTAATTCTGGTTATCAGATTGACGTAGTTTCAATTTGATCTAGAAATTCATCAACATTTCAACATAGCTTCAAGTTCGATCTGGGAGATCAACATGATTTTGATCAGCTCCAATTTGATCTGTAAAAGTAGCTTCAAGTTCGATCTGGGAGATCAACATGACTTCGATCGGCTCCAATTTTTCAACCTGATTTCAATCTATAGAAGTTCGATCTGAAGATCAATATGTGAATTTATCATGATTTCGATCTGTGGCTTGATTTCGATCTGTGGCTTGATTTCAATCTGTGGCTTCAGGTTCAGCTTTATTTGATCTGATTCCATAGATTTTACTCTATTAAGCTCAATGATGAATTGTTCAACTTCAATAGCCTGATCAAGTCTTGACATCAATGACAATTCTTCTAACAAGGTAATGGGGGTGGATATCTCTGATTATTGCTAGCATTATTGTTGTTATCACCCATTGTTTTTGGCTGGATCATGCAATACGATGCTAGATGGTCATTCCCGTGACATATAGCTTAAACTTTCTTTAAGTTTTATGCCTCGTTCCCCACGGTGGGTGCCGAAAAACTGTTGGTGTTTCAATTTGCACCTGTGGAATGTGGATTAGAAACAAACAACTATGCACAGTAAAACTGCTCTTCAAATTAGGAGGGGAAGCTCCCTCTTCGCTGATGATGCTTAAAAAGAAATGCTAAACTACTGCCGATCTTTTTGTTCTTAGTTGAGAGCACAAGGTTATAAAACTCTTCACGTCACAATTGAGGTTTTCTGTTGTTAATTCTAATTGCAACACTGGCCTACTCTAAAGACTCTTTTTGACAACTCAAGTAAACTCAGAGTTTGAGAATCAGAAGTAAACAAGGAATGATTTGATAACACAAAAGCTTAAATAAACTCACTCCTAGATCACACTTGAAGACTCATTGTACTTATGAGATGTAAGCTGAAATAAAGATTATGTGAACAAATATGCAAGACAAAATACTGAAAGAGATTGAGGCAATAGATCAAAGTAAAGTAGGCATGAGATTTCCTTCCTCAAGTTTCCAACAACAATTACACTAGAAAAATATTGAACATAAACTGAACAATGATTTGCAGCAAAGATAGGCTTGCAAACTTGCTCTTACACAAAATGAAGAGACGCTGAATAACAAAGTTGCAGGCAAAAGTAGGCTCAACAATTTGTTATTACAATAACGGTTAAAAAGAAATGGGAAAGGCTGCCCTTATTTATACACAAACAAGGAGTAGGGAAGCCTAAAATCTTCTTGCTTTTACAACTAGACTTGCCAACATGCAAGCTTTATTTATAAGACTAAACAAAATATAACTACAAAAAGAATTGAGCAAGGAAATGATGGATTGGAAGATCTATATAGCCAATTGTTGAGTTTCAAAACTTTATGTCAATAGAGGTGAGTTATAAGACACTCTCATGAAAAGGGAAGATCCATCTAAGGCTTGATAGTGCTTGGTGTTGGCTATTGCGAGATATCTTTCATAGGGAGAGTGATGTTTGTACTTGAAAGGGGCCTGCTGGTTTGGCATTTAATCAAATATAAAGAAATTATTTTGTCAACACTTACTATCCATTTATTTAAAGGTACAAATAGATTATAACTCACAAATGAACCACATAAAAATGACATTTCATTAATGCTCAAAATAGCATTGAAAAGAAAGAAATTAAACCCAAACTAGAGCTAAAGTAATGCCTAGTCTATCTAATATTGTAAAAAAATCAAAAGGAGGTACTACTTTTATGTGCACATTGATAAGGAAACTCAAATGATAATTCATTGAAATGTTGTTAATTTTTATGTCAACACATGTGATTTCTCAATTCAGTTGTAATATTTCACAATATGGTTATAAAATGAATATGGTGAATTTTTATGATATGAATATTAAATTTTTTAAAATTTTTAAACATTTCCCTTAAAAAGTGGACTCTTGTCCCAGCCGTCCTGGAAATTTGTCCCCCTATCTCCTACCATCCCTATCTTGGAAACTTGGTGGAATCTAGCAGTGATCTTTCTTGTTGTAATTCCTGGATTAGTTGTAGTGAATGATGTTTGATATAACTGTAAATAAGAAGTTGTTATTTAATATAAATTCTCATTAGTATAAGAATATTATGGTGCTAGACATCATCAATGTGCTGCTCTGTGTGTAATTGATCATGTCCTCTTTTGTTTTGCACACATCATAGAATGGAATAATCTAGACAGCACACAATTGTTGATTGTTTGTACTAGAATGGAAAGCTTGTGGGATCTAGGTGAAATATATATGCATAAGAACATTAACCCAAAATTCATTTGAAAAAGCATGTATTGCTAATTTTTTATCTATTTTTTCTCATGATCAACTTAGTTGAGAATATGTACATTTTTCTGTTCCTAATTGGTTTAACTGACAATATTTTATTTATTTTTCTTAAATTTCAGCATTGGGTACCGTGAATAAGAGCATGAATGTAAATTCGGTAATGGAGGAATTGGCAGTTCAACTTTCAGATAGAGAAGTGTGGATGGCTTCTTCAACCCACAAAGGGGAAGAAGAAGGTTGGTCCTGTATTGAAATTCCCTCTTGCTTTCCTCTTGTTCTGCATATGTCTCAAAAAATGTTTATGCTTGGATGCAAGTAATTCAAATATTGTAACTACTGCAATAAATTGACAAGGATGGAGGGAGGTTGTTGGAGGTCAAAAGAATGGGAAAATTATCTGAAAGTTCAGCTTTAGCCATCAAACTTATTGTGTTTTCCAAAGTTTGAAAACTTTGACTCGGCACGGACTTGGCAGCACAAAATAGGACTCGGACTTGGGACTTGGCGAAAAACTAGGCTAGGACTTGGCAAAAAAAGAATGAAAAAAATCATGTTTTAAAGCTGAGAAAGCAGCCTCCAGCTGCAGCAAGAGTCCAGGCACAAGACTTGGGAGTCTGAGCCCAGGACTCAGGAGTTCGAGCTAGAGTCTTGGCTTGTGAGTCCACGCTGAGTCGACTTGGCCAGCTTGCAGACTCCTGAGTCTGCCGAGTCCACGGCGTGTCCAGCAGAGTCTTCCAACTATGGTGTTTTCTAATTTGTATGTTTCTTTTTATATGTTGCTAGATTTTTATGCTTCCTTGAAGGTATTGGATATGTTTCTTTCAGTCTTATTCTATTGGAGGATGAACTACAATGACTGAGTCAGATTTTTAAATCATCGAAATTGCTCATATAGTGATAAATTCCTTGCTAGATTGTTGAGTTCTTATAATATATGCATCTGGTAACTTATCTGAATTTATGCCTACATTCCTAAGAATTTATGCTCTGCTCCTGTTTTTACAAGGTCAAAGGCAACTGATCCACTAGTTTTTTTTTCTCTTTTTAATATTTGAGGTTAGAAATTTACTATCAGATGACTGGTAGAACATTGCAACTGTCATATGTAAATTGTGTATCCTTGTTTTACCATGGTAAAAAGATCTAGAGTTCTGACACTCAGATTGCATTCATCAATA
>VDFB02049192.1:0-30730 GCA_007258455.2 Sequoia sempervirens
CTTTACTGAACCAGCCAATGCATGCATAATGGCTTCAACATCTCCTTATCATGAATCACGTAAAATCTCTCAGGACCCCTGAGTTTCCTGCTCTCAAATGCAATCGGATGACGCTCCTGCATCAAAGCGGCACCAATGCCCTCCCCTGAAGCATCACAGAATAAATCAAATGACTTCGAAAAGTCAGGCAATGCTAGCACCGGACATGAAGTCATGATCACCTTGAACCTATCAAAGCACTCCTGCGCCTGTGGTGACCAAAGAAAAGCCCCCTTCTTCGTCAAGTCAGTAAGGGGCGCGGCGTGACGTGAGAACCCGCTAACAAATCTCCTGTAGAATGCACACAACCCAATGAAGCCTCTGAGTTGCGTAAGGTTCTCAGGTACCGGCCAGTCAACAATAGCTCGGACCTTTTCAGGGTCCATACTCACTCCCTTGGCACTGATGATGTGCCCCAGATATAACAACTCCTCCATGCCAAGCTCACACTTGGATTCCTTAGCATAGAAAGACTCGTCTGCTAAGATGCCCAAGACTGTATCCAAATGAGCCAGATGCTCATCCCATGACCTGCTATAAACCAAAATGTCGTCAAAGAAGACTAACACAAATCTCCTCAACTGAGCACTGAAAACCCTGTTCATAGTCGCCTGAAAGGTGGCAGGTGCATTGGTTAGCCCGAAGGGCATAACCAAGAACTCGAAGTGACCGCAATGACACCGGAAGGCGGTTTTCTCAATATCCTGCTCCCTCATCTGTATTTGATGGTACCCTGATCTCAAATCAATCTTCGTAAAGAAGACTGCTCCGTGCAACTCATCTATCAGCTCATCAATACGTGGAATAGGGTACCTGTTCTTGATGGTTCTTTTGTTGAGTTGCCTGTAATCGATGCACATCCGAAGTGATCCATCCTTCTTCTTCACCAATACAACCGATGAAGCAAAAGGGGATTTGCTAGGTCTGATATGACCCATAGCTAACAACTCATTAATGGTCTTCTCTATCTCATCTTTGAGTCGTTTCGGATGTCGGTAGGGAGTGATCATAACGGGCTTTGCGCCCTCCTCCAACTCAATAATGTGCTCCGTACCCCTGTCTGGAGGTCTACCAGGTGGAATATCACTAAACACTTTGGAGTGTTTAGTCCTCAAAATCTGTATATCAGGGTGGTACTCACCCTTCTGCGGCTCCTGCTGGGCTGGCATCAACATGCACTCAGCCGCCCAGTCAACCATATCGTGACGAATGAGCCTCTCCATCCGTCTGAATGAAACCATTCTCAGATTACTGTCCCGAATCGCCTTGATGACATGTGGTCTCCCGTCAACCTTGAATTTCATTTCCATATCCCGTAGGTTGAGCGTGAACTCACCCAAATCATGCAACCATGCCATCCCTAATACAACATCTGTATCCCCCATATTAACAACATAGAATTCAGTCTTGAATTCATAGTTGTTCAATCTCATCGGAAGATCAGTAATCTTTCTGTCGCACCTGAGAGTATATCCGTCAGCCACCTTAACTCGAATACCCTCGAAAGCCTCCGTCTGGATGCCACGCCTCTCAACTAAACGTGCATCAATAAAATTGTGAGTAGCACCTGTGTCCAACAATGTAATCACTTTCTGACCTGCTAAGAGCCCACGAAGTCGAAATGAACCATCTCTCTGAAGACTAGTCAGATGGGCTTCCTGTAGCTTCCTTCCACCTTCATGCTCACCCTCATTTTCGGACTTCTCATCATCTGAAGGCTCGGAATCAGCTTGCTGGTCTGACAGATCAGATTGCTCTTCGCCCTCATAAAACCACTCCATTTGGTTATTTTTGACTTTCGGACGAAGTGGGCATATGTGTTTTTCATCATAGGGTGCCTTGCACCAAAAACATAACTTTTTCTTTCGTAATTCATTCAACGTTTCCCTGTCAAACGGTGGTGCATTCTGTCTCTTAGGATCCGGTTGATCCTTTCTTCTGTCAAAAGGCCTATTCCTGTCATTGTTTCTATCAAAAGGCATGTTGGGTCTCGTGTATGGTGTTGACCCTAAATTGAACTTGCTGCGAGGTGCTGCAAGCTCCATGCTTCGCGCCTTCCGCATGGCCTCCTGAAGTGTAGTTGGGTCAAAAGCCTTAACCCAACCTCTCATGGGTTCTGTCAAACCCTCAACGAAAAGTATGATAAGTCTCCGCTCTGAAATTCCCATGACCATGACTGCCACTCTCTGAAACTCACCAATGTATGAGTCCAAACTGCCTGTCTGTCTGAGCTGAGCCAACTCTCTGAAATACAGTTCCGGATCCTTCTTATCAAATCTCTCTATCAGTCTGCTGGTGAGCTCCTGATAGGTATTGACCGCATGATGGCCTAGCGTGTACATGCCATGGTGCCACCAATCGTGTGCTACTCCGTCAAGATGTAAAGTAGCAAATTTAATTGCCTCATCCTCCTGCATAGGCCTAAGTGACAAGTAATTGTCCAATTTCTGGACCCAAGACCTCGCTGATGTCTTTTCAGACCCATCAAAATATGGCAATGTAATCTTGCTCACCGCATACTGCAAATCTCTATTCACCTGTGGCTGCGGCTGCTGATGTTGTGGGGGTCTGCGGTCAAATCTGCCTCCTCCTCTGGGTTTATAAACATCTATAAACTCATGGAATGTAAGTGCCTGCCGGATCTCAGGTGCTAGTGACATGTACTCACCATGAAACCTCGTCAAGTCTGCCACGGACATGCCATTGTGTGGCTGAAACTCCTGATGCTGCCCCTGATGCTCTGCCCCTGGAGTCTGTGGTGGAGTCTCCCTGGGTAAGAAAGTAGGCTGACCTGGCCTACGCTCCTGGTAGATCGGTGACGGCTGTCTAGGTACGGATGCCAATGGCTGAGCCACTGGTGCAGTCCCGCTCGTCTGTCCAATCTGAATGTAGTGTGGCTGTGTGGGCGTACACTGTCTAATGGTACCCATCAGCTGAGACATCATATCCATCATATTATCGTGCCTCCGTCTAAACTCCTCCTCGGTGATATCACCCTCTGCATGCGCCTTCCCTGGATCCTTGCGAGTCTCTGAGGAAGTCTCACGTTCTGCCATTAGGGTTGCAACACTGTTTTCACTACCGTCAGAACTGGATCTGTGAATACCAAGCACCCCTGACACTGTCTGACCTTCTGGGATAGGTGGACCTGTCCAATCCTCGTCTTTGCCTGTCCCTACACCTTTAATGTAGTGAATGGTATCTCTGTTCATGAAAAAGCGCTAAAAAGCACACTGTATTCTGAAAAAGCACTGAAAAAGCACAGGATGGCAGGAGATCTGTGCTCTGATACCACTGTCAGAACCCTGGTGGTTCTCAAATCGTAACCCAGCTGAAGTTTTGTGTTTTTTGCAAATTTTGGTTTTTTTTTGTGATTTTGAGGGTTTTTTGACAAAACAATAAATGCTGCGATTTTACTAAGAAATTACAAATAAAATCTAAATAAATTCGATATTGCAATCTTATGCTCAGATATGATAGGCGCCTCAATGTATTTAACTTCCAGAGCAATTACAATGATAAAGATGGGGCTATAAATGAAATACAATAAATTTATTGATGAAAAACCTGATTTCTCATGATGGCGGCTGAAGTAAATGCTGATGGTACGGCCAGAAATAAATGGAGGAACCTCAAGCTCGAAAACCAATGCAAAAGTGTCCTGTAACCACTGCGCCCAAAGTCCACTGACCAGAACCTGAAGATGGAAGGCGATTCTCCAGAGACAAGAAAGTACGGCCTTGCTGGTACGGCCAAGTACAACAATAAATGACAGGTATGGCTCCTTGAGATTCGTGCCAAAACACTGAGGAATGGTAATGAATGAAATCGCCTCAAAAGGAAGATGAATATCTCTGCTGATCACTGATGAATCTATCAATCAATCCAATCTGTAACTCCTGAATGAAGTCACCCAGATGCAAGCTTAAACTGGTATTTCACAGCCTCAGTCTGCCTAATCTCTGAAGAGTTTTCGTTCTCCAGAAACGATTGTCTGCTAGAAACCCTAGGGTTTGCAAACTCCAATGCTCAGATGCAAGAAGACAAAATTGAATAATAAACATGATCCTTCGATTTTGCCTTGAGAAGAAACATATATTCTTCTTTGAAAAGTTCGACCTAAATCTCCTTTAAAATAATCATTTAAATAAATGATTTAATTTTCACCTTTTGACTTAGGAGAAATGATCAGGGAATATCTGGTCAAGTGGAGAGATTTGCCAGTTGAGGATGCTACATGGGAGTCAGAGGAGATTTTACAGCATCCAGAGTTGAGATTGCTTGAGGACAATCTATGATACTAGTTCGGTTTTGGGCAATGATCACAGTGTTTGGGATCTTTCCAATGCATTGGGGTTTCAAACAGGGCTCACAGAGGAGTTTTACAGTGTGTATACGGTGAGGAGTGCTTACAGTTTTACTTTTGATCCACCTGTACATGATTCGTATTCGATGCACAATTCTTGTGTGCATGATGATTCTCTTTGCACAGTCAAGAGAAGCAAATCATTTTTGTGTTCAGAGTTACTATCTTCAGAAGGTGAGACTCGAGGCTACAAGTTCCCGACTGAGTTGTTTGCAGGGGATTACTTGCAGGATCAGAGGTTGGATTTCCATCATGCTGGTGTGTACGTGACAGAGTTTGCTACTTCTGGGTTTCATGGAGGTGGTAGTGGTAGTTTACATGATGGTTTGGTTAGTAATCACATCCCTCGGAGTTTCAGAGGGACTGTTGAGAGATGTTGTGTTGTGGATGCTTCCCGATATCCTTACTTCATTTTGATGGATGGATGCGAGTACCGTTTATATTGGGATCCAGGTGGCGACAGGATTGGTATTGTGTTTTGGATGGGTCCCAGTGGATTGCTTCACCACTTCTGGCACGGTGAAGTTGAGATCAGAGTAGCGCAGAGGAAGTCGAAGGGTATTAGGCATGGCAGACTTCTATTCCGGGTTTGGGATCCAGGGATATTTTGCGCAGCTATGTTTATGCTGGTGCTACAGGAGTTGGTTAGGGATGTGTGGGACATTTCACATTTCTTCTTTTGGGCCTCCCGAGGATTGGAGTTTCTCTGCAGTGGAGATTGCTTGGGGACAAGCAATTTCAGGGAGGGCGGACTGTAATGTCCCCTTTTTGCGAGCATCAGAGTTCGTAAGGATTAGCCTATCATTTGACCCTCGTAGGCTGACAGTTTTGATTTGAGGGTTGTCCATGGCAGTTATCTAGAGTTTCAAGACATCACTCCAGCCGTTGATTCAGGTTTGGGCCTTGGCAGACTCTCACAGAGTGATTTTTAGACACTATTTATAGTAAGTCAGGCAGATAGGGGTTACTATTTCTGGCAGGGCACCTGGTTCAGTTGGTCATCTCAGTTTCGACCCAGTTTGACAGTTTGTTGAGCAAACGAAGAATTACGGAGCATTTAATAATAATTAAATGATTATTATTATGACTTTATATTATAAAGTCACTTTAACTGAAATATTAAAATATTAATTATTAATGGCAAATTATAAAGTATTTAATACTTTATAATAAAGGAGCATTATTATTATTAAATGAGTATTTGTGACTCATTTAATATGGACGCCATTTATTAATAATTTGCCTAAGTCTCTAAAAGGGCGAATTATTATATTATTAAATGCAATTAAGTTGATTTTTTGAAAAGGGTCGAACTTTTGAGGAAAAAGATATATATTTCTCTTCAAGACAAATCGAACTGATTATTGATGATCATTTGAATTTGTCTTTTATTGAGAGCTTCGGAGTTTGTGAGAAACAAGGGTTTCTGCAGATCACCAGCCATTGGAGAACGAAAACTCTTCGATGTGCAGCAATCTGAGGTTGTGAGAGATCAGCTGAAGAGTGCTATCAGAGTGGCTTCATTCAGGGGCCATACTTGTGCTTAAATTTGAAGAAATTTATCGAGGGTTTGAAGTTTATTGTTGAAGAACATTTATAGTTGGTTGTGAATCATCCTTCTTTGGCACATGGAGTTACATCATTCTTGTTGGGAGAAATTATCAACAAATTATTCAAGGTTTTAAGAGCAGATTGCAAGTTTTCATCTGCTGCTACAGTACCCGCGTGAATAGTTGATTTGCTACAGTACGCGTGAACAGTGCTTTTTGCTACAGTAGCCGTGAACAGTGAAATCGCTACAGTAACTCGTGAATAGTGCCGTCGCTACAGTGACGCTACAGTAATATTCTGATATTTAAGGGTTTGTAGATTATGTTTTTGCTGAAGCTATCATGGCATCATCTATTTTGGGTTATTGTTGTGTAAGGTCATTGCAGATTTCATTCACAGTATGGGTGTGAGGATTCTTTAACCTGTAAGAGCAGAAACAAAATATTTAGAAGGGTTGTGTTTTATCTTGTTGGTGCTGTGTAAGTTGGAAAGGGTGCAGACTTGTCTGTACAGCTACCACCGTTCCTTGTTAGCGACTGTTGATGATAACTGGGCGCCTATTTGGAGAGCTGGGCAAGTATACTAGGTGCTGGTCGCTGCTGCAATCACTGATACACTGCTACAGCCATTGCGATCTCTTGCTTTCAACTCAGAATCAACTTGGAAAGCTAACAACGGGTATTTTATGCATTTCAACGTGAACCTATGTATCTGATATAAACTCAAAAACTGCTGTCTTACGTTTCAAAATAGTATTAAGTTCATAGTTGCTGCTCAAACTGCATATTTCTGCCATTGTAAGGTGTTGTCATTATTGTAGCATCAATCCTTATTGTTGTTAGTGATTTGAGCATTGAAATCTACTAAAATGCATGAACTAATGTTGTTCATTCATAGAGTTGATAAGAATGGTATTTATCACTGTGCCATGTTATTTGAGTAGTTGAAAGGATCCCTAAATATATTGCTGCTGTTATTACCTCTGATCAGAAATATAAGGGTTTCGAATTGTGTCACATTTGGATACCTTTGTTGAGTCCATGTTTGAAACAATGCAATGTGCAAATCATCCATTTTCTGAATTTTACATGTAAGAAAGACAACACCAATCCTTTGAAATATTCAAGGATCCCTAAATATATTGCTGCTGATACCACTGTCAGAACCCTGGTGGTTCTCAAATCGTAACCCCGCTGAAGTTTTGTGTTTTTTGCAAATTTTGGTTTTTTTTTGTGATTTTGAGGGTTTTTTGACAAAACAATAAATGCTGCGATTTTACTAAGAAATTACAAATAAAATCTAAATAAATTCGATATTGCAATCTTATGCTCAAATATGATAGGCGCCTCAATGTATTTAACTTCCAGAGCAATTACAATGATAAAGATGGGGCTATAAATGAAATACAATAAATTTATTGATGAAAAACCTGATTTCTCATGATGGCGGCTGAAGTAAATGCTGATGGTACGGCCAGAAATAAATGGAGGAACCTCAAGCTCGAAAACCAATGCAAAAGTGTCCTGTAACCACTGCGCCCAAAGTCCACTGACCAGAACCTGAAGATGGAAGGCGATTCTCCAGAGACAAGAAAGTACGGCCTTGCTGGTACGGCCAAGTACAACAATAAATGACAGGTATGGCTCCTTGAGATTCGTGCCAAAACACTGAGGAATGGTAATGAATGAAATCGCCTCAAAAGGAAGATGAATATCTCTGCTGATCACTGATGAATCTATCAATCAATCCAATCTGTAACTCCTGAATGAAGTCACCCAGATGCAAGCTTAAACTGGTATTTCACAGCCTCAGTCTGCCTAATCTCTGAAGAGTTTTCATTCTCCAGAAACGATTGTCTGCTAGAAACCCTAGGGTTTGCAAACTCCAATGCTCAGATGCAAGAAGACAAAATTGAATAATAAACATGATCCTTCGATTTTGCCTTGAGAAGAAACATATATTCTTCTTTGAAAAGTTCGACCTAAATCTCCTTTAAAATAATCATTTAAATAAATGATTTAATTTTCACCTTTTGACTTAGGAGAAATGATTAATTATTGGCGTCCCACTTTTAATGAATATTAAATACTCATTAAGTCACATTTTAATAATATATTATAAATTATAATAAATACTTTATAATTTTAAGCCGAATAATTAAATATTTAAATATTTCAATAAAGTGACTTTATTATAAAGTCAAATTATTAAATATTTAATAACTCATCAAATACCCCTTATTTCTCCGTCAAATCAATCAACTGCTGAACTGGGTCGAAACTGAGCTGAATAATTGCACCAGGTGCCCTGCCCGAAATAGCAGCTTCCGCCTGACCTAACTTTCTAAAAATAGAAAGTTCTCTGAAAAAGCTCTCTGGAGGATTCTGCGAAGGCCCAACCTGACACACTGCAAACTGGAGCTATCAAACACTGAGCAACTGCCAAAAATGATCCTCTGAACACTCCTGTCAGCCTACGAGGATCGAATGATAGGCTAACCTCGTCACCAGCTGTGCTGACTAGGATGGGGACATGACAGTCCATCCATCCATGATGATAGAGCGACCATCCCTTATCCAAGCTTCCTCATCTCCTCCATCAATATACTTACCTTGGAATACTCTTTATCAAAGGAGGGAGGTGTGTAGCAGATGTTCTCTCGAGGGGACAAATGAAGGACCAATAACAAGTGCATCTTTGAACCATTGTTTAAAATATGGAGAGCATGCCACATATGCCATTGACATAGAAAAATTTGGCAATAGAAGACTTGGCCTCTTCTTGTGATTGCATATTAAACATGCTTGGAACAACAATGGTTCTTTTCTTTCCTCTTTAACTCAATGACACACTAGACTACATAGATTCTATTGGCATTTCATTATTTCTTGCATCACCTTCTATGTGCAACTTAGTCTCCTTGGCCTTGTCAACTAGGGTTATTTTTTCACCGTTTTACCCCTTGTCTAGTTATGCCCAAAAGATGAGAGTTAACACTTATGTAGCTGCTCCTATAGTCCTTTTTGCACAAATGACACAACCATACCATACTGCCCCATGAATTTTTGTTTTGTTTTTGTCTATGGCTGTTGCAAATTGTAAAAGAGGTTTTTCGGATTAAATGGGACCTTTGCTTACGTTTTCAAGAGTTTGGAAGGGAATTCAAATGGGTTATTTGAACTAATTAGCCTTGCAACACTACCACTCCTAGAAGAACCTCCAACATTACTTCTACAACTATGGTCTTTGTTGTGTGGTCTCACAACATGCCCCAAAACTGTAAGACTTGGGGACCCCAAGTGAAATCTAATGCTTATGGAAGGTGCTGGCTAGTTGAAAAGATCACTGGAAGTGAACAACAAAGATAAATCTTTTTGAAAGAGTACTTCGTAATTCAAGTGTTTTGGGTACCGGGTGTAGATAGGAATAAAATCAATAAGGTTTAAATGCATTGAAGATAATAAACAAATTAAATCCTATCAAGCACCATGAAGTACAAACTAGAATGAAAATAAAAATAATAAACAAAGAACGTGCAAACCTATTTTCAAACTAGTGTTGATTGATCTCCATGGCTCTTCTCCACCTGCACAAGGATGCAAGATTTCGAAGGTTGATTGTTGGAGGAATGTTGGTTGCTCAATTCTGCAGCATAACAACCTGATGAAGATGATAGATGGCGATTGAAGACTGATTTTGATAGAGTGAAGATGCTAGAAGAAGATTCGATCCAAATGGCCTGTGAAAGGTTTGATTTATAGATTTTCGATGTGGACAAAGATAAGATTTGATAAGATTGATAATGATTTGATATTTGACAAAAGAGGAAATACAATGAGATGAGATAAGATTTTCGAAAGATAGAAAGATTTTGATTTATTGTTTTAAAGGAATTAAAACAAGATAAGATAAGATGTGAAAAGATAGAAAGATTTTGATTCTCTTTCAAAGGAAATAAATCTTGAAAAAGATGAGAAGGATAATTGATGAATTATCTAATTAAATAAATTAATTAGATACACATGAGTTTCAATTTTGGAAAGAAAGCGAGAAGATATTTTTAAGATTTTATTAACTAAATAAATATTTGATTTATTTAATTAATGTTGGATTTATGATTTCATTAATTAAATAATATAAATTATTTAATTAACATTAGAAGAATTAATAGAAATGATTTAATTAATTAACATTAGAGGAATGGATGGAAATGATTTAATTAATTAAATAATTTAACATTAGAGGAATGGATGAATTATGCATTAATTATTTAATTAACATTAGAGAAATGGATGGAAATGATTTAATTAATTAAATAATATGAATTATTTAATTAACATTAGAGGAATGAATGAATTAGTGCAATGTTGTGACAAGGTATCGTAAGAGGACAATTTTTTGATGTCTACACCGGGTACTGGGAACCGGGAATGTTAGAAATGCAAAGGCAATGTAAAAGGTAAAGCAAAATGCTCCAGTCCAAGAGTTGAGGTCTGGCGAAGATAGAAGTTCCGGTAAAACCGAAGTTTGGGAAAAGCATGGGTAAAGCTGAATACTGGGTACTGGGTACTGGATAACGATGCAAATGAAAGTTTTAAAATTTTAAGGTTATCGAAGAAGTCTGATAGTCCGATAACCCGGTATAAAAGGATAATTATGCAAGAATACGAGATTTTCTTGAAAGCGTGTTATTTATGATGGATTTATATGATAACAAATTAATGATGGTTTTATTTAAATGAGATTTTATAAATGTTTTTTTTTAAAGGGATTTAATAGGTGGAATTTGTGATTGCAGGAGAAGTAGATTGCGATCCAGAGTTTGGGTATGGATGGTCAGACAAATTTAAATCATGGATGGAATCATATCTAGGTTGAGCTACATATTTCGGGAAGTTATTTGTAGAGGGGATTGAATCCACTAGAATACTAGGGATCCCGGTATTTCACATATGGCGACAGAAAGCGCCAACCTCTGAGGAAGCTCATTCCCGAGAGTAGAAAGCCTGAGGCAGAACAAAAGTGTAGGAATAGGATGATAACCTAATCATTCTGGATATATGGAAAAGTTCCTACACACTGTCCTGATTCAAGTTATTATCTTGGCAATAAGAAGAAGATGAAAAACCCGAAGGACTTTGTTGTACCCCAAATAAATTTTTTGGCATTCTGTGTAAATTGTGCTAATTCTTGTTAAAATGCCAGGTAAAGTCTGTTTTAGGTCAAACCAATCATAGAATCTTGGTGGGTTTTTGTCAAGGAACACATGTGCAAAATTTTGAAAATTTGAAAATTAGGGTTTTTCGCCCCTATTTTCAGGGAAACCCCCGAAAATAGGACCTTCCCAGAAACGATTGAAAATGATTTTGATAGGATTAAAAGGCTTCACGATCACAGGTCAAGTCAGAATCATCAAAAGATAAGTTTTACTCTGGTGGGTCTATTTCTATTTTTCAGGAACAAAGTTAGGAGCTCCACAGCCATTAATGGCAGATTGGCCAGTACCAGGTGCTGAAAGCTAAGCTTCAAAAGCTTCAACGACACAACCATGGCGGAAAAGGTCAAAAATGATGCTGTTTGATGAAGGGGATTTTCAAAATGAAAAATGCTGAAAATTGACTAAGTCTGGGATTTTCAAAAAATGAAAAATGCTGAAAATTGACTAAGTCTGGAGAATGCACGCCTTGCTACCAAGAGGAGGCTATGCAGTCAAATGCCTTAGTCATTTTTCCCAAACATCCATACACGATGAACGTGAGACATGAAGAAATGGTGATCTTCGACGGAGGAGTTTCCTGAAAGTGAAAAAGGTCAAAATTTGACTAACTCTGGAAATGTTACGAAGGAGAGATTGTTCACATGCTGAAAAGAGCCTTTTTCAAGCAGGGGCGCCCATGATCTTTTAAGGTCAAAAGAAGTCACCCAGATCATCCAAGGCATTCATTCTTGACGTTTGCCTGCTGGCTCAACAGTGAAACAAACATCCAGATCATCTGATGAATAGATCACTAGCAACTGCTGACAAAGCAAAAAGAGGCAGTTGAGGAAATATCAAGAAACCACAGTTAACGACAAAGTTCGAAGGAAAAAGAGCCTTTCCAAAAGAAAGGCGCCCTTCTTTCTTGACCTCCAGATGCTGATAAATGACTAAAGGCTTCCCAGGATAACCTTCTCAGCCCAAATGGATCTCGGAAACGCAACTGCAAGCATCGACATCTGATAGAGCATTCAACGGATAATCCAGATCAAAGTAGGCAACTTTTCAGATGAAGATAATCAGCCCAAAAGGTAAAAGCGCCCTTTTCAAGGAGGGGCGCCCTTGAATAAAGGAACCCTAAATTGAGATCCAAGTTTTCTAAAGTCAGTCATCTTTGGCGGAACAGAGCTAGGTACCTGATGAGACATCAAGCAAAATCATCTGATTCTCCGATCAACGAGAAATCCAGATCAAAGCATGAGAGGTCATTTCAAAAGGCTGAAGAACGAAGATCAAAATTTCACTAAGGCATTAGCAAAAGCGCCTTTTCTTGGGAAAGGCGCCCATTCTGTTGAAGCCCTAAACTCAGCTTTTTATCATCATCTCTCCCAGGCACTTCTCTTCAGTTTGGATCCAGCTCCGCAATGAATGTGTCCGTGACGTCTCAGGATCAACAGACAACGCTAGATTCAGGATCAAACTGAGGCTGTTCGGGAGAGAAAATAATAAAAAACTTGCAAAAATCAAAAGGGACGCCTTGAAGAAGTCAAAAGTCAAGTTGTTGACTAAAGTCAAGATATTTTGAGCAAAACTTGGCTAAAACACTCCACGATCAGTGGAAATCACTTTTGATCGTGAGTTAGGTCCCCAAACTTGTGGATCTAAGGCTTGGGTCTATGTAATCAAGGTATAGGCATCCTACTTCATTATTTCATTGCAGGTTGATGATCAAGAACAACCATGAGCTCTCAAGGACGCCATTTACAGATCTGGCCAAGGTTTTCATCCGTTCTTCGATATTTCTTGCAGATCTGAAGCAGAAGAAGATTGCTAATCTGAGGTTGGATTCAGAGACGGATTTTTTCAGAGAATCAGATAAAACTTCCAATCCATCTTCTGTCTACTTCCTCTCTTCTTGTCTTAGGTTTTCTTGCACATTTCAAAAAGGTGGCAGGCTACATCAGATCAGATCAACTGGGTAGATCCAGCGTAATTTTCCAGAGAAACCCATCTCGTCAAATTTCCGAAAATCAACATACTTGCTGCCCCTATTTTTGGGGGTTTTTCCGAAAAAGTTTCAGAATCAAAATTCTGAGGAACTGGGTTTGTTCAGCATTGAAGCACGAGCAAAACCCATGTGCCAGATTTTTCCCGAAAAATACTTCTCGGCAGGGCGCTATTTTCAGGGGTTTTTCAGAAGTTGTCTGAACACGTCCGTGTTTACAGTCAACAGGCGAGTTCTTCTTCACAGAATGACAATTTGGCGTCCTTGGACTCCAATTGAACAACTAGACCTTGCACCAGCAACTCTCCAACCAGATCTTACACACATTGCTGGAGAGCAAACGGACATCACCAACAGTCTGCAGATCTTTATCTTTGAAAAGAATACATCTCCCGCTCAGTGGAGACCTGCAGCAGTTACTCTGGACGAAGAAGTAAGAAAGACTGATCTTGCAGCAAAAAGACCAATATTACCATCTCCCGCGTGGTAGTAAGCACCTTGGCTTGCCAGCTGCGAAGAGATCATTCCAAGCACGAAGCCGCCAAAGTTACCAAGAGCAATAGCTTGCGCAAGAAGAGATGTCGTGTCATCAAAGCATTGAATATCTGGAGACGGAAGAAGTCAACACACAGATCAAGAAGCTGTTGACCGGAAGTGATCATGAGGTGTCGACACCTAGGAAGGACGTCCTACCCTCCAAGTGGCATTCATGAGACTTGAGTTTGACTTGATGCTTCTTTCCAAGTCAACTCAAATGATATTAAATGTAGTTGGAGTTGACTTGATGCTTCTTTCCAAGTTTAACTCCACTTTCCTTAAATCATGCATTGTCAGATCCCACTAATTAAGGATGTCTAATTGATTTCACGATTTGTGGATCTTAGATCTCCACTAAATGTGGATGTCTATTTTGGAGGGAGACTTTACATTTAAGTTCACCTTTAGTTTGCTTTCAGTCAACTGAAGTAGTTTCCAGTTGACTCTTTGTTTACTTTCAGTTAACTGAAGTAGCTTTCCAGTTAACTGCTTGTTCCCCCTATTTAGGAATAAATCTTGCTAATTGATTGGCAAGAACTCATTGTTAACTCAAGGAGATTTTGGGGTTGCCCACTCCTTTGAGTTCTATAAATAAGAGCCTTGGGCTCATTATTTGTTTAACCTTTACTTGCTATGCAAAATTGCTGCGCCATTGTTGCCAACACTTTGAAAGCGAATATTTGTTCACTCTTGGATGAGAGTTCGTTGGATGATTGTAATTGTGCATGATTTCGTGCCTTTGCTTTCCCAACTTTTGTAGTTCGTTGATAAAGCATTGAAGAAGAATATCAGAAGGCGCTTGCATTTTGATCATCTTATTTGAGTTATGTCTACGTCCTGTGTTTAATAGCTTGTTGTCTCATTTCCCTCCTCGGATAGGAGTCCCTCCTCCTTGGATATTTGTTATTGACAGTTGTCGTTTGATGTTGTTTAATGTGTTGACTTCCAAGCTATACTTCGGATAGGAGTCCCTCCTCCTTAGCAAGCTCGTTGGCCAAGGCATCGTGATTTTGTTGTTTCTAGTAAACTATTTCTTAAGCTCATACCTCGGATAGGAGTCCCTCCTCCTTGGCAGATCTCAGATCTAGTTTACCGTGCAGAGCGTTTGCTTGTACCAACCTTATCCCGGTGTATACCCGAGAGTTCAGAGCCTCGGTCATATCCTCTGGAGACGGCGAATTCAAGTGATCCAACCATTCCATTCCCGCTCCTTTACCCTCATGCTCTGTTCATCTTGAAGGTATTGGATAGATAGAAGCTAGTTAGTCGTAGTTAAGATCTGCAGAAACCAGAGAAAAGCTTAGCTACGGCGCATTGTGTTTGTGCACCCTTGTGTCCTGCCGCTGAAGCATAAAAAGATAGGAACTTAGTTAAACATTTCCCTTCCCTACGCATTGCTCCCAGCAGAGAGGGACTTCTCCTCTTTAAATAACGAAGAAGTGTTGCAAAACATTTGAAATAGCTGAACGTTTACAATCAGCACTCCAGAGGTGCTAATTTAAACGCCAACAGACTTCAACGTGCAGATGGAGGTTGACCTTCGTTGATGTAATGTCCCCATTTTGGCCATACACTCTTCTTTTGGATTTAGCCTATTTCCAAAAATCCATAGGCTAAGCTAAAGTAGAAAACTAGGGTTTCCTCTTTCAGATACTGCTCAGTTGGTGTTCTGAGGTTGTTGTGCAGACTTACTATTTATAGCAGTTTGCTATTTTTAGCAAGTCTATCTTTTGGCAGTATCTATCTAGCAGCAATTCAATCCTTTGCAGTTCAGTGTTTAGTTTGGCTTTCTGATGGTTTTGAAGTTAACTTACTATTTTTGGCATTTACTATTTTTAGTAAGTTCATTTTTGGCAGAAGCATTATCATCAACTTGGTTCAGTTTGGCATTTGTCAGTTTGCTATTTTTAGCAATTCATCAGTTGCAGCTTGGGCATTGTATTTGGTTATCTCCTTGGACTGAGTTTCAGACTTAGTCAATTTTCATGTCTTGAAGTTGTACCCCACGCCTAGGCTTGATGACTTCAAGTTGTTTTAAAGAAGGGGACATAAAGGGGTCAAGTGAGCATTTAATTATTTAATAAATGCTTTATTGTTGCATTATGAAATGGATGCCTAAAAGGGAAGTTGAATGATATTTTAATATTTCAAAAAAAAAAGTGAAATTTTTAAAGTGGCGTCCCTTTTGGAAGTTGAAGTGATTCAAATTCTTGGAATTTGAAGAGTCTCTTGTTGCTTCATTTGCCAATTGAAACCTATATATTGTTGCTGTTTGAAGAGCTGATTATCCATTGTTAATTGCTAAAGTTATGCTGTCGAAATGACATTGTGATTATTTCTTCGAGGGATGCTTACCTCCTAGATTCCAATCAATTTCGTGTTTGAAAGACAACACTTAATTGGTTTTATTGGTGCTTCTCATCCAGACTAGCAGATTGAGCCTATTGTTGAAGAATTTTGGAGTTTATTATCATTTTTGAGTTGCTGGTTGATCTACAGCTGAAAGTGAATTTTGTATACAGCTTTGTGAGTAAATTTTATTTCATTCTGGGCATTCGTGCTATGTGATTGTTGACATTGGGCGACCCTTCTCATAGAAGATGAGATCTAAATTCAAAGAACCTGATTTTTAAGAGCAAAATCGCCCTTCCAGCGAGGCTGTACCTTCTTAGAGCACATTGGGATTCGTGCTAAATAAATGAGGAGGATTTGATGCTGTTTTATGACTTGTTCTTGGGTGCCATACTCCTAGAGAGCCTTTGCAAAAGGTTTCAGTCAATTTGAAGGTATATGGATGAAGTTATGAGCATTTCATGGTGTTTTCTATTTGCTGATCAGAATTTCCAGAACTCAGATTTTTATATCAGATTGCATTAGTTTGCTATTTTTTGGCCTTTACTTCATCATTTGAGGGATAAACATTGTAAAGCATTCATTCTTTACATCTTAGCATTATTCTCTATCATTGTAATACTTGTATTTGCAGATTCCTTGATTGTAAGGTTGAGATTTAGTAGTACTAATCCAACCATTGTTATTGCTGCAATTACTTGTTATAATTTCATACATTTGTAACCCCTGGATGGTTTACCGCCAGTGTGGAGAAAGAACAATTAATCTCTCTTTAGTCACCCACTGTAAAGTGGCGAATTCCCACTCATAAGTGGATGCCCGCCGCAGCGGATGAATTAGTTTTGTATTGTAATGTTTTCCCCCCATTGTTCAAGTGGTAGCGTGGAAATTCTCATGGCTGGTTCACCGCCTATTTATTTCAGTTTTCAATTAATAACTCCGTCATATGTTAGCACCTCGCCCTCAGTGGGATCTTGAGTGCACATTCTTGATGTTGAGTTTGTTTCATTTCAAGTATTGTTCTTTAATTTGTCCGCCATATGACAACACCTATCCTTCCTTGGGATTGAGTGTGCATTCTTGGCGTTGAGTTCTTTCAAGCTTGGATTTCAGTTTTGATGCTAACGCTAATCAAGTTGGCTAGTGCTGGTTTGTATTGTGTAAAACTATCGAAAAATTGGTTAGCATATTTCAGTTGACTTCGTTTGCAATTTTCTTACCAATCACCATATTCCACGTGCCTTGATGTGATTCGTCCCTTGGATTTCCACTCATGTATTTATCTTATCCTACCTGCATCTTACTTCTATAAAAGGCCAGGGGATAGTATTTTTTAAGTTCATAATTTGTGGATGTCAGAAGAGCCAAAACTTCTCTAGGTTTTGTTCTTTTTTCCTATTTTCTAAATGATTTCGGACTAAATCTTGTATGCACATAGAACTTAATCAATATTGAAGCCAATTTGATAGCTACCTATCTCATGAATCTTTTGTAGCTAGTTTTGTTAGTTCAGTCGAACAAGATTGTAGGCTGCGTCATTTAAGGGTGCATACAAAACCTCCTTGGTGTCCAAACTAAAACTCCTTTCTTTAAAAGCTCGCATTGTTTTATGCCTAGCTGTGAAATAATCTGGTCAAGTATAAAGCAGTTTGCTTTGATTTGATTAAATCTTGGGGCATGCGTGGAGAATAACTGGGAGAAATTTTATTTTTCAGTATTTTTTATGCTTTGTTTTAGATTAGATGTTTAAATCCTGAAAATGTTCCAAAAAATAGATGAATGAATGGAAATTTATTCAAAATCTTTCGTTTCTATGAAGTTGCTGAATGCTTAAAGCTAAATCTACTTAAGTGATAGCAAAATTGTTGATGTTCATGAAATATTATTGCAAATCTTTTGATTTCATGAGATTATTTTATGATCGAATTGGAAATCTAGTAACTAATGCTTATGATTCTTAATGAAATTGGAAATTAACCATAGTTCCTTGAGATTAACAACAATATCACATCATTTATCTGAAGCGAACCTAGTATGGTCAAGACTTGACTACCAGAGCCTATGGATTAAACTAAGTCAACCTTTTCCTATTACACGGACAACTTAGGTTGCCCTGGTTCAGTCTTTTAAGTAAAGATAGGTTCTTCGCGGTTTTCCTGTGAGGATTTTATCCGTATTGTTGTTGCGAGTGACATCGTCGTCAACAGTCTCCTTATTGAATTTGAATTTCTTCACCTTGACTACTCTCATTGTTGCTCATTGCTTTTTATTTTTGGTTGAAAATGCAAATGACAACTGCAAGTGTAAACATAATACAAAAACAAGCAAAAAACCTTCTAAATGTTTGAAACTATCAAAAAAACAAAAAAATGCAAAAGAATTTGTTAAAATGAGCAATAGATAGTGAACTTACCTCAAATGATATAGATTTGGTGCTCTCTTGCTTGCTACTCACTTTTGTTGCCTTCTTTGAGTTCTTTTCTCACAGTTGTGCTCTTTCTTTGTTGTCCTCTTCACAATTTATGAAATGCCAAAAATGAGTTCCTTTTTTGATTTTAGATGTTATTGTCTCTATTTTGCATTTAGGTTTTGTCTAAAGGAATTTGAGGGGCCCATTTTTTAATTAATTTTTTGCTTCTTTAAATAAAAAATGAAGAAATTTGAGTGTTGGGTTGTAGGGGATGGCTAGTTGTCCGTAGGATGGTTGGGGGACATCTATCCATTTCTAGTTTTCCCAAGTACCCAAAATGTTTCTTGAAATATGAAAAATTTCTATATGGGGGTTTGGGGGGCATGTTTCCTATCTATCCCTGTGTTCTTGTAACGTCCCCTGTGGTGGATAGGTCCATTTTTGTAGGGGAATAACCCTTGGTGTACATAGTTTAATACTAACCTAAGACTAATTGTAGATGTAATATAATCCCAACATCCTCAAGCCCCAACCCCCTTATTACAATAATCCAAAAGGAAGGAACACTACATGGATTCCCACGGTTGTGGAAGAGACTGACCCTCACTCAGTCTTCTTGTAATGCATTAGATCCTCATCATCATATGATAGCGCCTAGCTCTCCTCGAGCTTGGAGTGCACATGCTTGATGAATGAGTTACTTTCAACATTGCATTGTCATCAATAGAATCTCCACCAAACTGTAATGAACTAGACCATTTTTTTTCAATAGCAATTACAATGCAACACGCACCCGTTAAGGTTAGCTTAGACCAAAAACCAGCAATCGGAAAGTAACTCTTTGCCAAGAATGCGCACTCAATCTCAAGATGAGAATGATGCTGTCAGATGGCAAGAGGGTCGTCAGTAGCAACTTGAAAGTATTACAATGCTGAAAGAAGCTCAACGCCAAGAATGTGCTCTCCAACCCAAAGTGGGAATGGTGCTACCATATGGCGGAGATACTATGAAAAGATAAGCAATGCTAGAAAGTAAACTCGACACCAAGCATGTGCACTCCAAACCCAAGATGGGGATGGCGCTATCATATGGTGGAGATTCTATTGATGACAATGCAGTGCTGAAAGTAACTCATTCATCAAGCATGTGCACTCCAAGCTCGAGGTGAGCTAGGTGCTATCATATGATGATGAAGCTAATGCATTACAAGAAGACTGAGTGAGGGCCAGTGTCTTCCACAACCGTGGGAATACAATGTAACTTAGCAAGAAATAGAAATGGCTGAACAGTACTACTGTAGCAGCCTTACAATATGAAGTTTTCCTGCAAATAACACTGTGTCAGATGAGTAATAATGCTGCAAATGTGGTATAAGCCTCTCCAATGTTCAATAAGACTTTCCAAACCCAAAAACCAACTCAAATGACAACTTTTATAATCTGATATGACAGACCAGCAACCTAAAATGCACAGACCAGCAACTAAACTCCCCACTAAATCGCTCATAACACACCCAAAACTCAACCAAATGGACTGAAATGAAATGCATAAGCTAGAACTGAAGATAGTGCCCAAGAAGCAACTCCAAAACTGACCCAAATGTCTGATATTTATTTTGCACGAATCCCGAGACAACTCAACAATGAAAATCCCTCTAGAAAGGGCAATTTGACAAGATAAAATCATGCAGTCAACAATAAAATCTGAAACTCACCAGAGAGGGGCGCCCTAGGATGAGAAAGACAAGGGTAAAGTACCCAAAACCAAACAAAAATCTGACTAAGACTTCTAAGCTAAAATACCCTTCAGCTGTGACTGCAACCAGCAACACTGAAACTGTAAGAAACATCAAAATATCTCCAGTGTAAGGTCCATTTGCATTCTCTGAGTGAGAAGCAATCCCAATATCAGCTAGGTGTTGTCTCTCAAACACGAAGCCTAATCCTTGCTAGGAGGTATGCATTCCTCGAAGCTCTTGGTTGAAAACAATCCAACAGCATAACAATATGGTAGACAAAAGATAGCAAAAAGAAGAACAAGTGCCTCCTTATATAGACTTGAGATAATCTTCTAGAGGCTTCTAGAAGTGCGCCCAAATTCAAATTCAATTTGACTCCTTTTCCCTCCTCAAGATGGCGTCCCTTTTGAAGAATAAAATAATTCTTTTAATAAAATAACATCCTTCATCAAAGTCGGCGTCCATTTCCTCAAGCATTATTTTAATTTTAGAAATATTTAATTTTCCTCCAAATCACATTTCATTTCCTCTTTTTCCCAAGTCGTCCATCACATGAAGGCAAATAAACTTTATTAAAATCCCAATTAATCTTCAAAGTTAAGCGTCCAAAGTATAAAGTGAAATATATTAATAAAATCACTTATTTCTCCTTATGGCGTCCACCAAGCCTTAATATTATTTCACTTTATAAAATATTTTACCTCAACCAATGAAACGCCCAACTCAAGCTCAGACCTGCCAAAAATAGCTCAGAAGTTCTGAAGACCCAAACTGCTCAACTGACTTGCCAGAAATAGCCACTGCTCCAGACTACAGAACAGTTGCTAAAAATAGCATTGCTAAAATATAGGACTTACTAAAAATAGCATACTGCTAAAAATAGTAAGTTGTTCGAAACTCATTTTCTCCGCAAACCGGGCAGCTGTTGTAACTTACTAAAAATAGTAAGTTCGGAAAAGTTCTCTGATCCAATTGCATGTCACACCATTGCGAAACTCTCAGAAAACCCAGAAGGAATCCAGGAACCAAACTACAAAACATCAACATGCAAGCCTCCAAAAAGCAGCCGAGAATGCAAGTCAATATCCTGTCATGCATGTTACCTCATTGTGAAGCTCTCCAAAAACCCAGAAAGCTCCACTAGACATGCGTCAGAAACTCCAACATGCAAGACCTCAAAAACACCTCCGAAGTGGAAACCCTAATTTCAGCCTCTGACTAGCCTACAGGTCTCCGAAATAGGCCAATGGTCAACAAAACTGATCACTGCCGAGAAGGGGACATTATAGTCCGCCTTTCCCAAAATTGCTTCTCCTCAAGCAATTGCACAACACTCCAACTGATCCCAGGGTCCCATGTCCAACTCTGAAAGGACCCATCATGCTAATGTTGCTCCACTCTGATCAGAACAATGAAGCCATTATACCCGAATTGCACTAACCTTCTCTGCAACCCCAAAATGTTAATATGCCTGAAGCTCAAATTGAGAGACAAGGAAGGACTGAAATCAAAATTCAGCACCTCAAGCCCCAAAAACTCTGATTAGTTAACAACTTTCAAAGCATCGAACAGGATCTTAGCAGTATGAGTCTAGAAATGCCAAGCCAAATCGAGCAATGGTTCGCTGCTCCAATCATTTGTACAAGAATATGTACCAAGATAACCATTAGAATGAGTATGGTTTCTATCCAAAAGTTGATTGTGCTCAGTCCACACCACCGTTTCTCTCATTTGAAGCCATAAATCATCTCTGGAAAGAGATTGGAAGGCCTGAAATTGAATGAACCAGCTACCAAACAAGACTGAAATGATCAACTTGAGATCTAATTTTATGAAAATCGACATCCAAGGAGATAGATAGCTGCTGCAAAACTGAAAATCAGCACCCAAAATATCATGTCTGCTCATATCTACAGCTGAAAACAAGCCCACAGAAGATCCCATCACAGCCAAGAACCAATCCTTGCTCAACTTTTCTCTCCAAAACTCCCATTGAACATTAGGAGTAAACTTCAAATGGCTGATAAAGAAGGTAACAACATCTAGAGGATAGTGAATTTGAGGCTCATCATTCCAACATACGTTCTTGACACATATCAAATGCAAGTTGATACCAGGGTCCCAAATCATAAGTAAAGAAGAGCCGTTCCGCAAATGGAGAATTACTCTTACTAGAACGCTTTGGGCAATACGTTCTATTTGAATCATCGCACCCTGAAACTCCAAGAAGTACTCAACAAATCTGAATTCGTTGAGAAAGTCAAATTCAAAATCATGAGAGAAGAAATGCTGGAAAGATTCAATGGACCCTTCATCAAACTCCATTATGAAATTAGTTACTCTTAGCGAAGATGGTGTAAGCATGAAGTCTGTTAGGAATCTGACAAGCATCCACTTTAGAAAATGAATAAACTCTTCATCGGAGTGCCAATCATCTCTTTGTTGCCAATCAAGATTAGTGACCTCATTCCTCCATGCTTCTTGATTTTCCATCTCCTGAAGAATGGGAAGACTAGGAGCAGCAGTGAAGTCTTCATTATGCAACTCATGCATCCTCGTTCCATTGCTAGAAGAAGTGCTAGAACTTCCCTCTTCAACAATGGTGTTAAAAGAGATTTCCTCAAGGCTTGAAATCCCATCATCTACCACAAAGGAGGGTTTCTCATAAGCTTCCTCTTCACCCGGTTCAAAAAGAAGATTGTCATACACTAGGAAGTCGTTCCTTCCATCTTGCTGCTCCAAATCAGCACAACAACACTCTAGTTGCAAATCATGACATACTCAAGTTCAACTATCCATAACAACACCCCTTTTATGGATCGAGAGATACTTAATTATCGATCGATGCGATACGTTTCTTGTGGATTGAGAAATACTCAATTATCCACAAGAACAAAACATAAAATTGCCAAGCATCCCCTTGCTCCTAGAAGGGACACACAGGAAGAATTGGTGCCTCTCATGTATGTACCATCTCTGAGTGAAGCTAGGTCAAGATGGAAAGAATTCCTCCAACCTCATTGTCACATCCCCGCTAGATGCATCCAAGTTGGATATTGGAGAGAATAAAATAAACTAAAGAAATAATAAAAATAAATAAAAAGAGAGAAGAGGAGTCGACAAATTAATTAATGAGGCATGGGCTATGATATGGGCTTGTTGTGTAGGCATTAAATTGAGAAGACAAGAAGAATTGCGTGAGGCATGGCACCCATTTCTTGGGGTGACCAAATTTTGTGGATCACATGGAAAAATAAAAACCTATGCATCCTTAAAAACCCCTCATGACCCCCTTCTTTGGGCATTCATAGTTTTTAGGAAGAAAAACATGAGAGAACGCATGGGAAATGAAAAGAGAAACAAAGTGTGGAAAGAGAAGTTGAGAAGGGAGATGGGTAGTGTTGTGACCTTTTCACACATCGCCCCATTGCGAATGGGGACCCCCTGTTTTTGCTTTTTTGCTTTGGCATTGCAACTGCTTATCACCATTTTTCTTTTACAATGAGTTAGAGTTTCAAAGAGTCATTCGAGCCAAGTTGCGAATTCAAGCCCAAAATAGTGCCTAAATGTCATAGAAGTGCTCAGAAGGTCCGGAAGATGAGGATCGCCCGTGCTTTGAGTCAATTCTGACACTTCCTATTTTTTAGGAATTTTTTGCTTTTTCGCTTTTTCGCTTTTTTTGATTTTTGGCATTTTTGGACCAATCTGGGATCCCTGTTTTTTAGGGATTTTGTTTTTTCTATTTTTAGAAAGTCAACCCTAGTGAAGGAGTCAACATTTCCATTTTTAGAATTAAAATCAGGCCACCAGATGTGAAAAAATTGAAAAATCAGGCAAAAATCAATAAAAAATCAGGAAAAGCATGCAAAAATCAATTATTTTTTTTTGGAAAACTCAAGAGGAAAGAGCATATGGCGAAGAGGCAAGCATGTAATCCATGGCGATCAAGGATGGAAAATGTATAAGTCTGGAGAAATTCGCCCATGGGAATGGCAAGCATGAAATCCATGGCTATCAAGGATGGAAAATGTATAAGTCTGGAGAAATTCGCCCATGGGAATGGCAATGGCAATGGCAAGTCCGCTTGGAAGAAGCAATGAGAATGGCTAAAAGACTTGGAAGTCTGCCCTTGCCATGGAAAAGGAAATGGCAAGCATCATGGAAAGTCCGCTCAGCACATGGAAGGAAGAAGGAAAGTCCACTCCAAAGTCCGCCGCTTCCGACGGCGACAACGCGGCGGCTGGAAAACCGCCCGCCGCTGCCCGCACGACAAGCGAAAAGTTCCGCCCACGGCACGGCATCGAGACCTGTGCCCGTCCGGAATATGAGCAGCGTTCGCCCGACTTAAGCGCCGGATGCACCGAAGGAAACGAATCAATGGCGGCCGAAAACAGCTACGCGATTAAAACGCCCATTGTTGAACTTTGCCTAGCTTGACATGAAGATGTCAAATGCGCATTGGAAAATGAGCCTCCAAGTCCGCCTAGACTTGAGAAAGAATGGAAAAGGCATTAAGAAGTTCGCCATGCCATGTCTTGGCTAAGATGAAGTTCGCCAAAAAGTCCGCCATGGAGATTTGGAATGAAATTCTTGGAGTATGACCTCACTTTCAATGAAAATGGCAAAGACATTGAGAAGTCCAACTTGTCTTGGAATAAAGTCTTCAAAGTTCGCCCAAGGAGAGGATAAGAAAATTGGCTAAATGTTGATACCTTGGGGAGGGAAATTTAAAAAATTGACTAAATGTTGACAGGAAGAATGAAGAGGAATAAAGAGGAAAAGTAAAGAGGAAGTAAATAAAATCCTTGTCCAAGGATGGAATTCGTCCTACATGGCACAAGCCGGATTCAAAATTGAAGGCAAGTCCACAGGCAAAGTTCTTTCGAGCATTGACATGGCCAAAATCTTGGCTAAATGTTGAATAGTCTGCATGAAGGTGTTACAAAAAATAGCCAAAATTTGGCTAAGTATGGGAAGT
Organism: Sequoia sempervirens; assembly: GCA_007258455.2. Lineage (NCBI taxonomy): Eukaryota > Viridiplantae > Streptophyta > Pinopsida > Cupressales > Cupressaceae > Sequoia > Sequoia sempervirens. Next base: position 25,174 of record VDFB02049192.1, read on the forward strand.
ACTTCACAGAGAAAATTCCAATTTCCTCCATTGTGGCGAAAGCATAGAGACATTCTTCTCCAAATTCAAGGCACTTGAAAGAATATTCAGACATCTTGGGGGGATTTCACCTACAATCCCAGATTTGTTGAAGCAATCAGGGCATCTTCTTGAGGGATTTCATATCCTGAAGAATTAAAAACAAGCTTCGAATCATAATCAAATGGTGACAAGAAGAGTGTTCCAAACAAATTTTCATACTTAGACAATTTCTTGACACAAATTGGATAATTTAGAGAGGAAATCCAAAGGAATAACACCAATCCAATTCAAGCAGGAGGAATTTCAAAGCAATCAGGAAAGAAAATAACTTCAAGTCCAGACACCTGCTCCAAGGCGAGACTTCCAATACAGGTGAGAAGAAGAAATCAAAATCACAAAGGAGATCCAAGATCAAAGCTAGGAAGGAACAAGCGCAAAGGACAAAGTCATCGGCAAGGAAAATATTCTAAGGCAGGGACGTGGAAGAAAAACAAAGTGACCAAGGAAGACATCTAACATGCTGAGGGGGCGCCTCATCATCTTCCAACCAATCAAATTTTTCCAAATCAACATGCAACAACTTTCTATTTTATTGTTGGTTTATATTTAGCAGAAAGACAAGTGTCGGCAAATGAAATTTTCTCATTGGTCGAGAAGGAGTTAGTTATGACAAGGCCTAAATAGGGTTTTATTTTGTAAGCTTGGCCATTGATCCTAAATCAATCTTGGCCATTGAATTGTAATTGGGGAGCCTATAAATTGAGCTCGCCCCTCATTTGTAAAGTGTGAGCAAAGTATATGAGATTGTTACGTTTCTCTACTTCCGATAATAAAAGCTCTTATGCATGATTTGCTTTGAATCACTTTTATTGTCAAGTGGTTTGCGAGGTTGCAGAACTTCTTCAACCATAGATTAGAATTAGAATAGAATCAAGATAGAATTTTCTTTGAATGTTTGTTAAGTGAATGCAAGATTTGATAGTATAGATTTATGGTGAAACATTGCTTATACTTTCTTTGGATGGATGATTTTCATTCAATGCATAAAGTTAGCCTGAGCTTGTGATTGTGGATGCTTAACTTCAGTCTTATTCAAGACATGAAAATTATTATCACACCCTTTGAAGATTGCACCCACTTTTTGTAGTTGTCCTAGGGAGGCGAAGCAAAGTGTGGTTACCGGTTTCACCTAATCTTTACCATCTCTTGAATTCCTAGGAGTAGATTAGAACTTCTAAACCCTTATCCTTCGTACACTTTTTTTTTTTTGAGATTCCAAACTGAAATCCCAACAGAGGAAGCACTTAATGATAAATTCGTCTCAGTCCTGAACTTGTGAGAAATTACTTAACGTAAGTCCCTATGTGTATTACCAGCATATCACAATGCCCATTGAGCTTATCCACATGTCATGACCTGACGAAAGAAACCTTGGAGTTGCCATATGATCTTCTCGCACTCTTAGCATACGCGGTGATTTTGTTCAAGAGAGGATAGAGTGTCTTTGGACATTTTATTCTGTGTGTTCGGTGGATGATAAAATGTACACCAACATGGAATTGGCGCTAGAAGGAGGGCTGAGCATTAGGTTGTTTATGTTCACAAGCAGGGAAATTCAGCTGGGAGGAACCAATATGAACTTTGAAATGCTAGATTAGAGATATGTTAGATCTCTTTTATATCAAAAAATCCAAAAAAAGTAAAAGGTTGGAAAAATTCCTAAAAAAAATGGAAAATCCAAAAGGAGATTTCTCAATGGATGGGCGTCCATTCCATATTTCTTGTTGTCAAGACAGTCTCCTTGTGGATATTGCTAAAATCCAGGAAAATTTGAATGCACAGCTGCATCCTAGGAATTTATCTTAGTATGCTTTGCCAGGAAGATGCCGGATTCATGAAACGACCAAACATGATGAAATGAATTGCTTGACATTCCTCTCAAGGATAGAGCTTGTTCTCCAAGGATGTAATGTCCCCATTTTTGCCCTACGCTCTTCTTTTGGATTTAGCCTATTTCCGGAAATTCATAGGCTAAGTTGAAGTAGAAAATTAGGGTTTCCTCTTTCAGATACTGCTCAGTTGGCATTCAGAGGATGTTGTGTAGACTTACTATTTATAGCAGTTTGCTATTTTCAGCAAGTCTATCTTTTGGCAGTATCTGTCTAGCAATAGTTCAATCCTTTGCAGTTCAGTGTTCAGTTTGGCTTTCTATTGTTTTGATGTAAATTTACTATTTATAGCAGTTGGCTATTTATAGTAAGTCTAAATTTGGCAGTACCATCATCAACAATTCAACTCAAGTCATCTTGCTAACCTTTAGTTTTAGTTTGGCTTTGGTTATTTCAATGGACTAAGTTTATACCTAGTCAATTTTATGTTACTCAGTTGTACCCCACGCCTAGGAGTGATAACTTCATGTTGTTTTTAAAAGAGGGGACATTATGGGGTCAATTGTGCATTTAATGATTTCTTAAATGCTTTATTGTTGCATTATTAAGTTGGACGCCTAAAGGAGGTTGAATAAAGTTTTATTATTTCAAAAAGTAAATGCTTAAAGGTGGCATCCCTCTTGGAAGTTGAAGTGATTCGACTTCTTCGAATTTGAAGTGTTTCATTTGCCAATTGAAACTTATATATTGCTGTTGTTTGAAGAGCTGATTATCTTTGAAAATATTGTAAAGTTGTGCTGTTGGTTTGAAATCCAGAATCTGGCTAAGGGAAAGCTTAGCAATTCCGCTCCATTCTTCGGGTTTGAAAATATGGTTCCCTAGATGGTGGATTGAGAGTGTGTTTCATTCAGAAGTGCACATTGAGCATCATTGTTGGAGTTTTGGTGAGATATTTCCAGTTTTTCATGTTGCTGGTTATTATATGACTGAATGAGATTTTCAAAAACAGCTTCTTGTATGATTTTAATTTTGTTGTGGGTATTCAACAATCTCATTCCTAAGCTTATGGCGACCCTTCCCAGCAATTTTCAGATTTTATTTTGAAGTGTGTGATTTATTCTTGCAAAATTGCCCTTGCTAAGGGCCGTACCATGTTGGGAGCAATGGGAATTGTGCAAGTAAATTAATGGTTGCTTTTTGAAGCTGTTTCATCATCATGACATGGGCGTATATCCTCTAGAGGTTCATTGCAATTGATTTCACTCAATTTGGAGGTGAATTGATAAAGTTATGTGCATTTCATTGATTCGCAGGTTGCTGGTTTACAGCTTCAGTTTGCTGGTTTTTTAATATCAGACTTCAAAAGAATCAGATTTATGCTTCATTTTTTGTGTTTTGAGAGCTTTGCAATTTGAGAGAATCATTCTTCACATATTGGCATTGTTTTATCATTGTAATACTAGTAAATTGCAGAGTATTTTGATTGTAAGGTTGTGCATTAGTAGTACTAATCCAACCAATTTGTTATTGCTGCATTTACTTGTAATTTCTAAGCAAACATTAATTACTCCTGGATGGTTTATCGCTAGTGTGGAGAATATACTTGTAACTCTCATTGTACCCACTAAAAAGTGGAAAATTCCCACTCTTAAGTGGATGCCCCCGTCGTAGGGGATGAATTAGTTGAATTGTTTGTAGTATTCCCCCCATTGTTTAAGTGGTTGAGCGGAAATCTTTATAGCTGGTTCACCGCCTAAGTTCTTTCAGTTTTGTAATACTTACTCCGCCATATGTTAGCACTTCGCCTTCAAAGGGATCTTGTGTGCACATTCTTGGCGTTGAGTTTATTTTGTGCTTCCAGTTGTAATCATCCTACAGTTGTTGAGTTATTAGATCCTAGGGATCCTCTGACCATATGCCGCCCCTCTTCCTTAAGTGGTTTTAGGGCGCATTCTTGGTTAGAGTTCTTTTCTGTATTGTTTTGGTTTGGAGCTAACCTTAACGGGTGCATGTGCATTGTAATTGATATTGAAAATCAAGAGAAAAAATTAAGGGGCATATTTCAGAGGAAATTTTTTCTTTTGGGATGTTCCCAAGCTAGGAGTGTTGGATGTGGAACCTGATGATTATAGTGTCCCAGAAGTTATATACGAGGCCTTCACGAGGTACATACTTAGAATTCAAAATCAGATAGAATTAGGTAATGTTCAATTGCATGGTGTTCTGCTCCCTCGTTGGTGTCGGATTCACAACGGACTTCATCCAGAGTTCACTTGCACATCATGTGAAGAGGCTATCCACCTTGCCAGATGTCACCTTAGATTACCAGGGCTACCATATGGATGCTTCAAGGACAAAGGATGGATTGAATATGTCAAGCGAACATTTTTAGCACCAAATGAAGAATGTACCTCAATATCATCTAACAACAAGGAAAATAAGTCACAACAGGATAATGTGGTCGAGCTTAGGGATCAAGTGGATGAAGATTGTTCCTACATCACACTGGAACGAGAGGCCATTGGAGTAAAGATCGAAGAAGCGATGGAATACATCCAAGCCAGAGGAACCACGCAAGGCAACTGTCAGCATACGAAAGTGAATGAATATATAGAATTGCAAGTTATTGAAGATCATCAAGAACCAGAAAAGGAGGGCTTAGCTCAAAGTAGAGATGGTGTGAGAAATTTCCAACATTCATTCATCCAAGGAGGAAAACATGAAGAAGGAAGCAGTTCCAGTGCACTTCAAGAAGGAATGGTCCTTGATGAAAAGGTTCAATCCTGCGTGAACAAGATGGAAGAAATGATAAGTGACCTGAGGCAAGACGATATGTTTGATGATCAATGGGCTACCAAGATGGAAGCAAAATATGAAATACATTTCGCGTCGGTGCTTGATCCAATGTTCATAGTCATGGAGGAATTGCTTGATGAAATTGAAACAAATGGAACGCTACCTGATAAACAAGTAACTATGACAGAGACATAGAATGAAGAACAATTTAGGTTGGGGCTTGATCCATTGTTAGGGATTCAAAAGGAGCCAGTGCATGAAATACTCCAAATTTCCAAATTCCCTTTTGAATCCAATTCCTGTGACACTCCACCCAGCTTGGAACGGGATGTTGATCTCCATGTTTCAGATGTAGGTGGCATTGTCCACCATCAACTTCGACCTCTTGATGAAGCAATGAATGGTGAGCAAGAATTCCTGTCTGCGAATGAAGACCACCGGGTTGTATCTTTCCCTATTGTTGACTACAAGGAATATCATTTTGATTATGGAGATTTAGGAAAGATAACTTGTTTATGGATCAATCATGGTCCGGGGGAGTTGCCCCAGTTAATAATCTTTCCCGAAATTTTGCTTGAGTTTCAGATTTGTCCTTTGAAATAATATTTTTTTGAATTTAGTGATAAGTTTGCAAAACTTCGCACTGTGACCGCTGCTTTGTTATTCCTGCACACCTTGAGAAATCATACTAGGAGTTGTATATACTTAGGTCTTTTGACTGTTGTTCGCTTAAAATTTTCATTTTTGTTTAAGAGTAGGTTTTCTTTGTTTGCTTTAGATTAGTTGTTTTGCTTTCTTAGTTTAGTTTGCTTGCCCGTTTTGTTTTGCTTTCAATAAATGGGCTCCCATTT
>VDFB02049193.1:0-23652 GCA_007258455.2 Sequoia sempervirens
AAGAATTATCCAAAGAAAATATATAAGATTAATGGTAGTAGGAACACAATGTAGAAATCTATATTTTGCTTGAAATTTTTCTAGATCAAACAGCCCCCAAAAGTACTGGGTATTATACTATTTAGTCTGGTATTACCTACTGCTGGATCTATTTGAAATATGACACCAAAAAATAGCATTCTCAACAGATCAAAGGAGATTATTAGACAAATATATCCGAATAGAGCATAACAAAACCCTGGGATCTGAGAGAAAGTAAATACATAATAAAAAGTAAAAGCATGGAAAATAAACATGGTAGTACATTTTCTCTCTGCGTTATACGGCGTCCTTTTATCTCTATCGCTGATGACGAGGGGGAATGTTGTAGGGTTGTGTGGGATTTGGACCAGGACTCCAATGACTCAACCGGATCTTCAATCTAAATGGCCCAACTCTGTGCCCATCCAAGCCTACCTGGGCTCGCTTTGCATCTGCCGCATGAAAGAAATTAATAAACCTAACCCCATGCTTATTCGTGCTGATCGCCACTTCTTTTACTGCCTCTATACACCGAAAACAAAAAAAAATGGTCATTCTCTAAGAAACAATAAACTACATCTATTTGATATGTCAGTTTGATCAAAAAAATAAACCGAAAAAAATAAAATCTACATGCCATATGCTTGGAATATGTCTCGCAAATGGTTGTTCGATACCGTGGCATCAACATTGCAAGCTGCTATGGACGTTTCGATGTTGATGCCACAGTAGCTTTCAATGTTGATGTCACAGTATCGAACAACCTATTGCGAGACATATTCCAAGCATATGGCATGTAGATTTTTTTTTTTTTTGGTTTATTTTTATTGATCAAACTGACATATCAAATAGATGTAGTTTATTGTTTCTTACAGAATGTTTCTTTTTTGTATAGGGGCAGTAAAAGAAGTGGCGATCAGCTCGAATAAGCATGGGTTAGGTTTATAACTTTCTTTCATGCGGCAGATGCAAAGAGAGCCCAGGCAGGCTTTCACGGGAGCAGAGTTGGGCCCTTTAGATTGAAGATCCGGTTGAGTCATTGGTGTCCTGGTCCAAATCCCACACGACCCTACAACATTCCCCCTCGTCATCAACGATAGAGATAAAAGGATGCCTTACAACGCGGAGAGAAAATGTACTACTTCTATGTTTCTTTTCCATGCTTTTACTTTTTATTATGTATTTACTTTATCTGTTGAGAATACTATTTTATTTTGGTCAAATCTCAAATAGATCCAGCAGTAATACCGGACTAAATAGTGTAATACCCTGTATTTTTGGGGCTGTTTGATCTGGAAAATTTTCAAGAAAAATATAGATTTCTAGATTGTGTTTCTACTACCATTAACCTTATATACTTTCTTTGGATAATTCTTCCAGCCATCACATTCATTTGGTAGTACTTTCATGTTTGTTCTGGAAGGAGGAACATGGTACAAAACACCCCTCACATGGTACAATGCTGGAAGAAGGAACATGGTACAAAACGCCCCTCATTTTCCCTTTCCAAACTGTCATACTGACTAGGTATTTGAAAGATTTATTTGAGCTAAAATAAAAGAGTACTTTTATATTTTCTATTATTAATTTAATAAGCTATTCCAACTTACAGCGCAGTCAACAAGGATTTCATTCTATGACAAAAAATCTCAACAAGGATTCCATTCGGAGAATAGGGTTTTGGGTATTTGAAAGATTCTTTTGATTGAAAACAAAAGAGTACATTTATATTTTCTCAAAAACTATTTCATTCTGTAAAATAGGGTAGAATCAAGGGAAAAGGAATGAATCAATAGTATCAACCATCAAATACAAAAAACTCAAGTTATAGGACCCTAATCTCAACAAGGATTTCAATCTGTAGCATAGGGTTATGGGTATTTGAAATAATTTTTTCAGCTAAACTAAAGGAGTACTTTAGTATTTTCCATTATAAATTTAACAAGCTATTCCAATTACAAGAAAATTATAAGAATATCTCATCTTCATATATTTTACAATTATGGGTATTTGAAATAAGAATTTGAGCTAAAAGAAAAGAGTACTTTTATATTATCCATTATGAATTTAATACACTATTCCAATTACAAGAAAATTACAAGTCATCTCAATATATTTGACAACTATGGGTATTTGAAAAAAAAAAGAGCTAAAATAAAAGAGTACTATTCTATTTTCCATTACAAATTTAATAAGCTATTCCAATTTATAGTACAGTTGTAAGGACAAAAAATGTCAACAAGAATTTCACTCTATAGAATAGGGTTATAAGTATTTGAAAGATTTTTCTGAGCTAAAATAAAAGAGTAATTTATATTTTCTATTATGAATTTAATAAGCTATTCCAATTTATAGTACAATTGTAATAAAGAAAGCTCAACAATGAAGCAAAAATGAACATAGAAATATAAAATGATAAAATAGTATTACCAACAGTCTCTATGCCATGATTGAATCTAGGTCATTGCTCCTCCATTTTATTTTATATCAAAGATAGTAGTTATGGTTGTCTCTAGCAAGCTAGGGTTGAAATGAAAGTGATAGGTCTCTTTTATAGAAAACCAAATCTGAATGAAGGGGCAAGATCAAACGATGAAGATCAATGGATAAGATTGTTTGAGAACCAATGAAATAGGGTTAGGGAAAAAATAGGGTTTAGTTAGGGATGGATGGTGGAGATTAAAAAGTAATAAAACCTTATCAAGGGTGGACATTAATTGAGAGGTGAAGGGATATGAATGACACAGATAGAGAGAACCGATAAGAATGATGTAAAGAGGTGGAGTAAATTAAATAATTATAAAAGAGAATTATTTAATCTAGGAGGGAAAGTGAATAATTAAACAATTAAATCAATTATTTAATTATAGAAGAAAGGGAAAATGTCAGAATTTTAATTAAAATAACGATATAATTAAAAGTCGATAAAATGTTAAATAATTAAAATAATTATTTAATACAAGAGGGAAAGGTAGAACATAAATAAATAAATAAAGTTTATATAATTATAGAAGAAAAAACTAATGAATTTTTAAATTTAGAGGACTTGTTTTTAAATTTTAGCTAGTTTTGTTTGTTGGGATCTGAATTTTATTTGGTTTTGAGAATTTTTGATTTTCCTTGTAAATGTTGAGGAATTGAACATTATATTCAACCATAAAACTTAATATTTATTTGATTTTTCGCTCTTTCATGTTTATTCATAATTCATTATTCACATACAAAAGTGTGCAACCAATAATGGAAGGAACCATTTAGCTTGTCCTTCTAATTTTTTTGTTAATTTCCTTGTTAACAAGAGAGCTAGTAACATAAGATGTATGATGTGTTTATTGGAAGGCTTAGAGGTGAAGTATAGCTTTTGAGACTGGTGGAATGTTTAACTCTCTTATTTATTTATTTTTAGGTTACTGGTTCTCGTATAGATACTGTTCAGGTTTGTGGGTCCAACAAACTTTTTCTGGTTGAATTCATTATAAAAAAACAAGTAAAAATATTTCATATATATATATATACACATTTTCAACCTAAAAGTAGGAATACAGTTTAGAATACAATATAGCATAATATAATCAACAAAATTACCATAAATTCTAATGTCATTAAAAGCATAATCCCCTAACCACTCATGGGATTCAGGGCGGTACCCCTAATGTGTTTCCAATCATGATAAATGGTGGGGTCGATGGGCATAGCCCTTGCCATTGAGCTTAAATGAAGACCTTCAAAATGACAGACATTCATGGCACAAACCATTTTCATAAATTTTTGAAAGGTAAAGTCAAAGGTGTGGATGGAAAGAAGTCATATATATATATATATATTTACAATAAACAAAATTACCATAAACTCTAATGTCATTAAAAGCATAACCCCCTAACCCCCTAATGGGGTTCAGGGGTGGTAACCTTGAGGTGTTTCCAATCATTGATACATAGTGGGATTGAGGGGTAGAGCCTCTAGCACCGAGCTTAAATGAAGACCTTCAAAACCACAGACCTTCATGGCACACCACTTTCATAAATTTTTAAAAGGTAAAGTCAAAAGTGGAAAAATTAAAAATACCATAAAGAAAGAAAAAGTTGGATGGGTTTAGCTGGCTGCTTGGAATCTCCTTGAGTTTGTCCCAGATAAACCTGTCTCCCCTGATCTGCATCCTATGCACATTTGCAGGTGGACCAAACTAGATCATGGATCGAGTTCAAAGTGTACCCAAATCCTATTAGTACCCTAGAAGATCAGATAACACAACTATTTTTGATGGCTAGATAACAAACTGTCCTTGATTGTAGGTTATATTCAATCAGCCTCAAATTCGCCTCTTTGATATGTTACTTTCGTGTATTTGTGATTTGAGAAACTGTGAGTACCTTTTAAAATCTTCAAAATACTTAACTTCAATCAAGGGTTAGTACTTGCAAATCCTTTAAGAAAACTCCTATTAAATACATTGTGAATACTTCCAAATACAAAACATGACAAGAGAAAATCAAAAGCATTATGAAAGTAATAACATGTTACCTACTCCATAGTGGATTGGTGTCACATGTGCAAGTGACCCTTTCCCAATCCTTGCTAAGAAGCCAAGATGATGCAAATGCAAATAGGATGATGAGCCAGATTATTTCTCAAATCAAGAGAGTAACCTTGCATTCTAGTTCTAGATCCAATTATGGAGGAGTAAGCTTCTATTTATAGATTTTCTTGATGAGAGATTGGCCAATGAGATGAGGCCACTTGTCAACCTTTGATTGGTTGAGGAGTGAGCACATTTTGGTCAATGTGCCAATAATTTAAAATTGTTTGAGTGGGGGGACATGTAAGACTTTCAAAATTTTAAATTATGAGTGGGATCATGTCAGAGTTTAAAATTTTGAAAATGCATGGGTGGAGGATATTCTTCCAAGATGCCATGTTGAAAAAAAATAGGGATTTTAATAAACCAATAAATTGATTTATTTGTGCAAGTGGATGATTAGGTTAATTTAATCGGGATTAGATTAGCCTAATGATGATTAGGATGTTTTGACTTATTTGATTTAAATACTTGATTTATTTAAATCATAATAGGATGGAAAATGCATTTGGATTTAATTAAATAGATGTTTGATTTATTTGATTAAAAGTTTGATGATAATGTTTATTTAATTTTGAATGAATGACCTTAGGAGATGATATTACCTGATGAATGGATGAAGGCGAACATGATTAATTGGTGAATGGACCTAATGTGAAACCTAGTTTAGTTGATGAATTAACTTGATTGAATGTAAAATGTTAATTTTGCATGTCTACATTTTGCCCCTCTTTGAAGCATTGTACTTGTTGCATTGGTTCAAAGAATAAACTTTCCACGATCAAAATTGAAAACTTTTTTGATTTTTCAGAAGCCCCAGTGGAAAGAAGTACACTGGTACATTTCCCCCTCGAGACATCGAGTGAAAAGATTTGATTTGAGGGTCGATCTCACGATAAAGAGATTCAAGATGGATGGTTATGGATGATGATGCAAATGAGATTATTTTAAGATGCTTAGAATAACAAATCTATATTATGATGATGATATGAATGTACAATGGATGCATGATCGATGCATGATGGATGTATTGGTGGTGTTATATTAGTACGGGGAAGAAATGAGATGGTGACAAGAGGGTCCCACAAGTCCATGATTTGACAAGACTTTATTATAGATGATGATGATGATAGATGATGATGAAGATGATGAGAAATGGATGATTTGCTTATCAAGGATTGGGATTTTAAAAGGGTCACTTACTTTATGTTTGATAACATGCCTAGGCACGATGCATCAAGGTATAAAGGACCAGGATGGCGTTGTGCTTAGTGTGATGGACTTTGACTCAACAAATAGATAGAAGTATTCTTGTTCACACTTGACATACGGAAACCTTGCTAGGATGCACCTTAGAAATTTTAAACACCTCAGACCAAAACACGGAAAGGTTTAACCAATCAATGTAATAGTCAACAAGCTATCCAAAACATCCTCTATACATATCTAACAAAGCAATTATTTGCCAAGTTATTTTACAAGAACGTCCAACAAGCATAGCAGACAAAAAGATAATGATCCTTGCCCCATTCCTATCTCTCTAAATCCTTTGTTTGGATATCATCAAGAGGTCCTTGGACTAAGTGCAATGAGATAAGTCAAAAGACCAAGATAAAGCACACAAACAAGCTGATGCTCTTCAATATCGCTAACCATAAGGAAATGTGTTTTTAAGGATAAGGACCGAAACTATTTCCAAAAGGTAATGCCCATTGTAGGAATGATGCATCCTAGGACATGTTAGTGGATGGAGGCACGTCATTTCGTTTATCCAAAGTGTCCCTTATGATAAATAATGCCCCTTGTAGGAAGGATTCATCCTAGGACATTATTTTATCAGATGATTGATATGGGACTAATTAGATGATGGGCTATCAACACAAAGAATTGACAAACTTGCTTATGTACTAACTTAAACTTGAAACTTGACGCTTTTGAGTTTTCATGTTTAATCTGTTAGACTTGTTTCTAACTGTTTTGCCAAAGGTTGAGGATGACGACCAATTTATTATGGATGATGTTATTGTGGGTGCAAGCGAGATAAGGCGGATGGATTTTTTCAAATATTTGGATGTTTTTGGAGTTTTGCAATGTTTTGAGGCTGTTTTTGGTATTTTTTGAGATTTTCAAATGTTTTTATTTTTTATTTTTTTGAAAGTTTTGGGATTTTCTAGGATTTTTGATAGAGACTAACCTAGGACCTATCCTAGGGGCCTTGGGGGCTGATCAATAGATTAGCCTTGCCTACGTTATACATGCAAAGACCACGTAGTTCAGACTGATGACTTGACAGATTTACAGATGATGATATACATGATGAGATGTCATTTTATTATGGTGAACTTCTAAAGGACTGACCTAAATGTCTCGGGGGACGATCAAAGATCAACCTCAAGCTCAGAGATGACGTAGTTCAACTAGACGACTATGTTTTTCATCTTTTGAGTGACATTTTGACCTATTTTTGGATTTTGACATGTTTTAATGTTCTTGGGTTTTGATTTTCCTAATTTTTTGGATTTTTGATGTTTTGAGGTCATTTTTGGTTTTTCTAATTTTTTTATTTTAAGGACTTTAAGATCATACATGAATCCGATCTGATGAGAACATGCCCCCAGCATGATGCAATAGACTACTCCAATAAAGGCAGGATAGACTGACCTTAAGGATGGGTCGAGTAGTACTAGGAGGGATCAAGATACGAAAATAGGACCAAGCTATGGAGTGGATGTGAGTGGATGAGTGATGGATGGAGACCTGAATGCGATGAATGATGGAAGCAAAATGGATGGATGATGTCAAATAAGCCGCAAAGATCCTAGTGGATGGAAAGTGCTTATTTATGCAAGGTGCCTATTTGCCAGGTTTTCACCAAGGTACTTGCCCAAAGTGCCACCAAAGTGGTTTTCACTAGAGGATGATTCTTTTCTTTACTATATTTAATCATTTTTATAATTTTTTTGGATTTTTTACTTTTTTTAATTTTTTTGTTGTTACTAAGATGCCTATTTGCCAAGTTTTTTTCAAAGTAACCATTTGTTCAGGGCTTTTCTAATTTTTTGGATTTTTTGATTCTATACCTTGAAAGATTTAAGGTATAAAACTTTTGAAGTCTGGAGCTATTCATGGGCTCTTGTAGGGGGAGTTCCCGCCAGTTGTTGTGATGATATGCCCACGATTTATAACTTGTTGTGATGGCGAGGTCTAACCAATTAGGAGTTTGAACTTTCCTTTGCTGCTTGGGTTTGGGACATTCTTTTGATTTTCTTTTAAGACCAGTTCTCTAACTTGGAAAATCCTGCTTTTGATTTTCTTGTTGTAGCTCCCTTTGAGTCTATTCTGATAAACTTGCAAATTATTTAAAGCATGTATTCATCTCTTGTCCAGTAGCTCCAACTCATTTAGTCTTGAAACTCTATATTCTTCATTTGTGATGAGGTTTTGCAATGATATCCTAAGGGATGGGAGCTCGATCTCGATAGGGAGTATCACTTCTGATCTGTAGACCAGGGAGAATGGGTTGGCGCCAGTGGGTGTCACCGGTTGGTTTTGGTAGGTATAGGGTAGGATTAGTACGGATGCAGTCATGACCCACATCATTAGGCCCATTTTGTTTGAGGGATTTTGAGGGATAGTTTTTTGTAGCTTCTACTTGGCATTGCCTTGGGATAGTCTGAGTGGAGAAGCGATGTTGGATTTTAATTTCTCACACAAGTTGCGGAGATCCTGATTCTTGAATGGTGTCCCATTATCTGAGATAATGGCTTGTGGAACACCATAGCGGCATATGAGATAGTTCAAAATGAACTTTAAAATCTGCTTCCCAATTATGTACATCATGGGTATGGCCTCCACCCACTTTGTGAAACACTCAGTTGTAGTTATGATAAATTTTGCCATTGGATGAGGTGGGTGTGATTTTCCCAGTGAGATTGAGTCCCCCAACACTTCGAGAAGGGCCATGGTGTGGCCGATGGGATGGAGCTCTTGAGGCTGGAGCTGGATGGGAATCCCCGGCATTTGCGACATTACAGGCACTTTTGGCATGATCGTAGCTTCTCTTTCCATTTGTGGGCCAATGGCCAGCCCATCGTCGGTAGTTTCTTGGCTATGTTCATTCCACTTTCAGTGTGAACCCGCAGTCTGGATTAAGAACCCAGTTAGAGTTGTTAATGCTTCCTCAGTTTTTAAATAGTGTAGTAAGGTACCTTCTATGCTTTTACGGTATAGGGTATCACCTAGGATGACAAATCTAGATGCCTTTTTGACAAAGGTTTGTTTTAGGTTTGAAGGTAGGTCAGTGGGTATGACTCCTATTCAAAGGTATGTTTAAATGTCATGATACTAGGGATCATTAGGACCAACGATTTCGTGCACGAATTCTGATTCTGGTACCTCGAATGTGGGCATGAGAAGCTGCTCTATTAGAAATTCATATTTTGGAACGTTGTTAGGGATGTCCAGTAGGGACCCAATTGCTACCACGACATCTGCTACTCTGTTGTTAGCTCTAGTAATTTGTTCAAATGTTATTTCGATGAAGGATTCTTTAAGGGTCTCCACCAATTTCTTGTATGGAGTGAGTTTTTCATCCTTAGTTTGATATTCATTATTGACTTGATTTATAATCAATTGAGAGTCTCCATATACTTTTAGAGCCTTGATGTTCCATTGCACTACTATCATTAGACCTATAGTCAAGGCCTCGTATTCGGCAATGTTGTTGGTACAAGGAAATGCCAGTTTGGATGATCTTGGTATGCAATTCCCTTGTGGGGTGATAAAGAAGACACCCACTCCTAATCCGTGTTGCGTGTATGAGCCATTGAAGTACAGTTTCCAATGATCAGCTATGTTGAGGTTAAAGATGGACTCATCTGGATATTCTGAGATAAGAGGATTCTCAGCATAAATAGGTGCTTCTGCTAGTTGATCTGCGATGACCTATCCCTTGATTTCTTTTCTTTCCACATACTTAATGTCATATTTTGATAATATCATTACCCATTTTTCCATTTTTCCTGTGAGCATTTCCTTTGATAAGAGATACTTGAGGGGATAAATTTTGGTGATGAGCTTTATCTTGTGTGCCAACATGTAATGTCTAAATTTTTGGGATGCAAACACTATTGCGAGGAAAGCTTTCTCGATGAATGAGTAATCTAGCTCATGACCAACCATTGTTTGGCTGATATAGTAGATAGCCCTCTCAGTTCCATTTTGATCATGCTGAGCCAAGATAGCTCCAAGGGTTGTTTTTTGTTGCTGACACATATAAGATCAATTGCTTTCTCAGGATAGGTGGCATTAAAACTGGTGGTGTCAGTAGATATTCCTTTATTTTGTTGAATGCCTCTTTGAATTTTGTATCCCATTTGTATGCGACCCCCTTGTGGAGTAGGTGAGAATATGGGTTCTACTTATCTGCCAGTTGTGCTATGAACCTTCTAATGGATTGGAGCCTACCTTGGAGACCTCTTAGTTGTTTCAATGTCTTTGGTGCTTCCATCTCAAGGATTGCTTTTACTTTTGTAAGATCCACCTTGATACCCCTCATGGAGACTATGTATCCTAGTAATTTGCCTGATTGTATGCCTAAGATACACTTAGCATTTAGTCTAACTTTATATTCCTCTAGTTTGTCAAAGATAGCACTTAGGGTTGCTATATGATCTTTTCTCTTTCTTGACTTAGCTAGGATGTCGTCAACATAGTCTTCGACTCTTTTGTGAATCATGTCATGGAAGATCAATGTCATGGCCCTTTGATATGTTGCTCCTGCATTCTTTAGGCTAAATGGCATCATGTTCCAGCAGTAAGTACCCCAAGGACAAGTAAAAGTTGTCTTATCTTAGTCTTCTTTTGCTATCATAATCTGGTTGTATCCTGAAAATCTGTCCATTAGTGATAGCATCTCATGCCCTACTGTCATGTCCACTATCATATCGATATTGGGAACTGGAAAGTCATCCTTGGGACATGCTTTGTTCAAATCTCTAAAATCCATACAGATTCTGATGGCTCCATCAATTTTTGAAATAGGTACCAAATTGGACACCCATTCTGGGTAATCAATTGGTCGGATAAATCTTGCATCTAGCAACTTTTTGAGCTCCATTTTGACCAACAAGGCAGTTTGAGGATGCATTTTTCAGAGTTTTTGTCTAACAGGTTTTTCATCTGGATACACCGCTAAGTGATGGACCACATTTTTTGGGTCAAGCCCTGGCATGTCAGCATAACTCCATGTGAAGTTTATTTGCCTCTCCCTTAGGAATGCTGCTAGGAGTTCTTGCTCTTCTGAAAATAGTGATTCCACGTAAAATGTGATATACAAAGTCTCTTATGTTCCTAGGTTGACAAGATTGCACTTTTTAGCCAAAACTATGGATTTCTCCTAATGAATAGCCCTAAAAGGAAGATTGAATCCTTCATCCTCGGGTGCCTTAGAGAGGTTTTAACTGTTTGATGCATCCTTTCTTTTTACTATTTTCTTGCTAGAGAGTGCCATAGTGTGGTTTTCACTCAAGGACTTGGATATGATTCTTAGTTTCTCACTTTTGCAACTGAATGATTTAATCGTTTCCCCATAATAAGCCTGTGTGTCTAATTCCATTATAAACCCTGCCTTATGATCCCCATCTAGAATGTTATCCCTCAATCACATGAATTTTGAGAGGGCCTCATCATTTTCAAATGTATCGAGAACTGGTGGTCCTTGTTGGTCATAGTCGATCAGATGGGGGTACATTAAACTGATCTCATGGTTTTGATGATCGGATTCGAAGGAGAGGGTACTAATCATACACAGAGTGGTATCTTCAAATAACCTAGGGAGAGTGGATATGATATCTTCATCATCGCTACTAATATAGGGCTCAGTTATGAAGTTATGTGTGTTGCTACCTGTGCCTATTGGTGAGTGTACTTGTACTAGCACTAGCTAAGGAGAGGCATTGGTAGCTCTAACTGGAAGACTTTGGCCACGTATGGTTATGCTCAGAGGTGTACATCCAAGGCCAAGATTTTTTATCGGTCACATCTCTGGCATGATAGGTATTATAAGGCCATTGTCATTTTATCGCAATCGTTGATTTCTATTGTAACCCATTGCAAGCATCATTTGGAAACCTTTGCTTCTTTCATCTATTAGTAAATTAATAGTTGGTCTCTCATCTTTGTATAGCATATGTGACAGATCTGTCTGCATGTCCTCTTGGCCAAGATCTCCCCAGCTTGTGAATTTAGGATAATCTTTAGGAGACGCTCACGATGTAGAAGCTTCATTTTGTTGTGGGTGTCCTCATGATCTAGGAGATTGTGGTAACTCTCCTATCACAAAAGCATTGTTAGGCAGCCTGTAGCTTCCACAACTATCTTCCTATATAATGAGCTTGATGTTAGAGATGGTAGGAATGGTGGGTGTCTCTATTGTAGAGGTGGATGCGAGGGTGGTAGGGTCGATGTATGATTTAGATGGGCCCTCATCATTCTTTGGCACTTGGGGGATTTTGTAGTACTTGGCCTCAAGATTTTTTCAATATGAAAATGGCTCGGGATCCCCATGAATGGTAACCTCTTGTCCATTATGTGTAAATTTCACACATTGGTGGAAGGTTGATGCTACAACTTTCATTGCATGGATCCATGGGTGTCCAAGGAGGATATTATATGGCAAGTCAAGATCCAAGACCTGACAGGTTGTTTCCATGATGGTAGGCCCTACTTGAATGGGGAGTTTAATCGTGCCCTGAGACACTCTTTCTTGGTCATCATATGCTCTTATAGTGATGCCTTTACCTTTGTCAATGGAATCCTCTGCTATCTTCAACTGCTTGATGAGGTTAGGAGAACAAATGTTCAAACTTGCACTTCCATCCACCAAGACCCTTTTAATTTTTCTCTTGTTCACAATGGCTTCTAGGTGAAGTGCACAATTGTGAGATGGTTGGGTGGGGAAACCCTATTTGGAGAACGTAAGAAGATTAGGCATAATGATATTTTTGACCATAGCTTGGAATTGTTTCGCATCAAGATTTGTGGGAATGATGGATGAGGCTAATGCTTGCTCAAGGATCTTCTTACTTGCTGACGAGGTCCCCATATTGCTGACATTGTAGAAAATTTTTGGCATGATCATGTGCTTCTCGTTCCATTATGGGCCAATAATACCTGATCCTCAATAGTTTCTTGGCTATGGTTATTCCACTCATGTGTAAACCATAGATACCATTATGTACTTCAGTTAGAGCAGTTACTGCCTCATCAACATTGAAGTAGTGTAGTAAGGTACCTTCTATGCTTCTACAGTACAAGGTATCACCTAGGATGACAAATCTAGATGCCTATTTTACAAAGGTTCATTTTATGTTTGAGGGTAGGTTAGCGGGTATGGCTCCTATGTGAAGATACGTGTAGATGTCATGATACCAAGGATCTCCAAGACCAATGATTTCACACACATATTTTGATTCTGGTACCTCGAGTGCTGGAACAAGAAGCTGCTCAATCATAAATTCATATTTTGAAGTGTTGTGAGGGATATCCAATAGAGATGCTATTGTCACTATAGCATCTGCTGCTCTGTTGTTGGTTCTAGGAATTTGCTCAAATGTTATTTCAATGAAGGAATCTTTAAGGGTCTCCACCAATTTCTTGGATGGAGTGAGCTTGTCATCCTTAGCCTGATATTCATTATTGAATTGATTTATAATCAACTGAGAGTCTCCATACCCTTTTAGAGCGATGATGTTCCATTGCACTGCTATCCTGAGACCTATAGTCAAAGCCTCGTATTTTTTGATGATGTTCATGCAAGGAAATTCTAGTTTGTATGACCTTGGTATGCAATCCCCTTGTGGGGTTATGAAGAAGATACCCGCTCTTGATCCGTGTTGCGTGTATGAGCCGTCAAAGTATAGTTTCCAGTGATCATCAACGTTGAGGTTAAAAATGGATTCATCTGGAAACTTTGAGACAAGAGGATTTTTTGAATAAATAGGTGCTTCTGCTAGTTGATCCACAATGGCTTGACCCTTGATTTCCTTTCTCTCCACATACTCAATGTCATATTTTAAT
Organism: Sequoia sempervirens; assembly: GCA_007258455.2. Lineage (NCBI taxonomy): Eukaryota > Viridiplantae > Streptophyta > Pinopsida > Cupressales > Cupressaceae > Sequoia > Sequoia sempervirens. The sequence continues at coordinate 13,676 of VDFB02049193.1, forward strand.
AGTATCATTACCCATTTTTCCATTCTTTCGGTGAGCATTGCCTTTGATAGTAGATACTTGAGGGGATCAATTTTGGCAATGAGCTTTATCTTGTGTGTCAACATGTAATGCCTGAATTTTTGAGATGCAAACACTACTGCGAGACATGCTTTCTCGATAAATGAATAGTTTAACTCATGCCTAACCATTGTCTTGCTAATATAGTAAATATCCCTTTCCATTCCATTTTCATCATGTTGAGCTAGGAGAGCTCTAAGGGTTGTTGATGTTCCTGATACATAGAAGATCAATGGTTTCTTTGGGATAGGTGGCATTAAGACCAGTGGTGTCAATAGGTATTCCTTGATTTTATTAAATGACTCTTCACATTTCTCATCCCATTTGTATGCTACTCCCTTGTGGAGTAGGTGAGAATATGGATTTTGTTTGTCTGGTAACTATGCTATGAACCTTTGAATGGACTAGAGTCTGCCTTGGAGGCCTCTCAAATTTTTTAGTGTCTTTGGTGCTTCCATTTTGAGGATTTCTTTCACTTTTGTTGGATCCACTTCAATACCCCTCATCGATACTATATATTCTAGCAGTTTACCTAATTATACGCTAAAGATGCACTTCTTTGGCTTTAGTCTTACTTTGTATTCTTTCAATCTATCAAAGATGGCACTCAGGGTCACTATGTGATCTTGTCTTTTTCTGGACTTAGCTAGGATGTCATCAACATAGTCCTCAACTTTTTAATGGATCATATCATGGAAAATCAATGTCATAGCCCTTTAATACACTGGTCCTACATTCTTTAGGCTAAATCGAATCATGTTCCAGCAATAAGTCCCCCATGGACGAGTGAATGTTGTTTTATGTTGATCCTCTTTTGTTATTATGATCTGGTTGTATCCTAAAAATCCATCCATTAACGATACCATCTTGTGTCCCACTGTCATGTCAATATTGGGAAGTGGGAAGTCATCTTTTGGGCATGCCTTGTTCAAATCACTGAAGTCTGTGCATATTTGAATGGCTCCATGAGGTTTTGAAATAGGTACCCAGTTTGATACCCATTTTGGATAATCTATGGGTCGGATGAATCCTGCATCTAACAACTTTTTGAGCTCCATTTTGACCAATAGGGCGATCTGAGGGTGCATTTTCCAAAGCTTTTATCTGATAGGCTTTTCCTTTGGATATACTGCCAAGTTGTGGACTATGGTTTCTAGGTGAAGACCTAGAATATTAGCATAACTCCATGTCAATTTTATTTGTCTTTCTTTTAGGAATGCTGCTAGGAGATCTTGCTCTTCTGATAATAGTGATTCTTCATAGAATGTGATATGCAGGGTCTCCTCTATTCCTAGGTTGACATGATTGCATTTTTCTACCAAGACTGCTGACTTTTCCTAATGAATAGCTATTAAAGGAAGATTGAATCCCCCATCCTTAGGTGCCTCAAATAGGTTTTCATCATTGGATGTGTCCTTTCTTTTTACTCTTTTCTTATTAGAGAGTGCCATAGTGTGGTTTTCACTCAAAGACTTGGATATGATTCTTAGTTTCTCGCTTTTGCAGCTGAAGGATTCAATCGTTTCCCCGTAATAGGCATGTGTGTCCAACTCCATTATAAACCCTGCTTTATGATCTAGTGGTCCTCATTGGTCATAGTGTCAAGAACTAGTGGTCCTCATTGGTCATAGTCGATGAGTTGGGCACATATTAAGTAGATTTCATGGTCTTGGTTGTTTGGTTCAAAGGATAGGGTGCTAATAATAAATAGGGTGGTGTCCTCAAATAACCTAGGTAGATTGATCATGGTATCTTCATCATCACTAATATTGTAGACATTAGTTATATCAAAGGTATAGTTGTCTAGGACATGGCTTGTAGATACTGGTAATCATAGTTTTGCTGTTGTTGGCTGACAAGGTTTATTAACCACTCTAACTAGAGGACTTCGGCCACGTATGGTTATACTCAAAGGGGTACATCCAAGGCCAAGATTTGTTATTGGTCAAGTCTCTAGAATGATAGGTATTATGAGCCCATTGTCAGTTTTTCCAAGTCTTTGGTTTCTATCATAGCCTATTGCAAGCATCATTTGAAAACCCTTGCTTTTGTCATCCATTGGTGATTCAGGTGTTGGTCTTTCATCCTAATAAAGAATATGTGATGGATCTTCCTCAGTAACTTCTCATACAAGATCTCCCCATCTTGTGAAGGTGGTATAGTTTTCAAGAGGCGTTTGGGATGTGGAAGCTTCATTTCTTTGCAAACATCCCCCTAATCTAGCAAATTGTGGTAACTCTCCTACCACAAAAGCATTGTTAGGGAGCTTGTAGCTTCCACAACCATCATCCTAGATGATAAGCTTGATGTCAGAGATGGTGGGGATGGTAGGAGTGGCAGGTGTCTTTGTCACATAAGTGGATGTGAGGGTGGAGGGGTTGATGTATTGTGTGGATGGGCCCTCATCATTTTTTGGTACGTGGTGGATTTTGTAATATTTTGCTTCAATATTTCACAGTATGAAAAAGGTTCAGGATCCCCATGGATGGTAACTTCTTGTCCATTATGTGTAAATTTCACACATTGGTGGAAGGTTGATGCTACTGCCTTCATCGCATGAATCCATGGACATCCTAGAAGGATGTTATATGGAAAATCAAGGTCCAAGACCTGACAAGTGGTTTCCATGAGAGTTGGCCCTAAATGGATAGGGAGTTTAATCCTGCCTTGAGACACTCTTTCTTGATCGTCATATGCTCTTATCGTGATTCCTTTCCCTTTGTCAATGGAGTCTTCTGATATTTTCAATTGCTTGATGAGGCCAAGAGAATAGATATTCAAACCCACACATCCATCCACTAGGACCCTTTTGATTTTTCTCTTATTTACTATAGCTTCCAAGTGAAGTGCATGGTCGTGAGATGGTTGGGTAGGGAAATCTTGGTCAGAGAATGTAATAAGATTAGGCGTTATGATATTTCTAACCATAGCTTGGAATTGCTCTGCATCAAGATTTGTGGGGATAGTTGATGAGGTTAATGCTTCCTCAAGGATCTTTTTATGAGTTGATGATATTTTTAACAACTCCATGATGGAGATGTGTGCTGGCATTCTTTTAAGTTGGTCTACAACATTGTAACCATGTGGAACATATCTAGATGAAGGGACTCTATTTGATTGGGATGATCCTACAATGGTGACTTTTCCGCGTCTTGTGGTGACTCTACAATCTTCAGCATGGGCACCCTTCATGGTGATGACCATGCATTCTTCATTTAGGGAGGCAATGATTCATTCATAAATATGATTTACACTACCATTCACTCTGTCATTTTTATTCCCTTTGTTGCCATGATTCGGCATTGGATATGGCTTTTACTTTTTGTACTTGTTAGTATCCTCTTTGGAAAGCAACTTGCAATGTTGCATTATATTGACTTGATGTGGTGGAAGTTGGTGTTGGTGGATTCGGAATGGCGTTTGTGGTAGTGGTGAATGGTGATGTTGTGTTGATTATTTGATTGGTGGATGGTATTGTTGATGTGGTGGTTTGAGTGATAAGTGGCATTGTTGATGGGATTGGTCCTTGAGAGACCATGTTTTGCAATGTTAGGGGGGTGTTTGATGATGTTGTAATTGCTTGTGCATTTGTCATTTGTTGTTGTGATGTCAATGACAAATTTTGAGCATTTGGCATAATGCTTTGATTGATGCTTGGGATGTTGGTTTGGTTGATAGTTGGTAGGGGGAAGCCCTAAGCCAAGAAATGGTGTTGATGATAATGGAAATGGTGGAAGAGGTGGAAAGGTGGGGGGTGCGAGTTCTTGTGAAAATGTTGTGGTGTCAAAGATGCCCCCTAGTCCAAACATGTCTCCTTCCTCTTTTGAATTTGTGAGGAGAGAAGTTTGAGGTGTTGTGCAAAAAAATGTTGATGATGGATAATGATGGAAAGTGAGAGGAACATTCATATGTAATGGGTTTTCAAGTATGGTTTGTTCCAAGGTGTTATTTGCATCCATGTTTTGATTATTAACAAGGGGGTTTGTTTGAATAGGATTGAGAAATGCATTTCCCTTATTAACGTTAGGTTGGGTTGGAGCAAGAGATGTCATGATTTTTGGAATGTTTTGAGTGATATTTTGGGATGGGGGTGTGGATGGAATGGTGGATGTGATTGGAGGAAAAGATGTCTCCACTATGGTGCTCATGTCAAATTTGAAGGAAATTTTGCCCCTTGCTTTGCTAGTTCAAGCATGTATAATGAAGGGTTAAGCCTCATCATGATATTGACAATCTTATTATTTTCTGGATTTTGAAGCATTTCAGTTATTTCATCGTGAGACATCCCAAAGGGTAGGTCCTCTCCTTGGGCTTCTTCTTGTGGGTTTTACAGTGATGTTGGATGGTTAATTTTGAGATTTCCAAGCCCAATGGGATTCATTTTAGGAGTGTTTTGACTTAAATCACTTGAAGTAGGTGTTTCTTTGTTAGCTTCCATGCTCTTCTTGTATTGAGATCTAGTTTGAACCATAAAATAGGAACAATTTTTTAAGAATGGAAGATGAATCGCTTGGTTCTTTGAATTGATCTTTATTTGATGCCTCAAAGTGGAAAATTCTAGGATAACTTGAGGATTGAAAGGTGATATGATGATGATGTAAGGGATGGATGATGTGGATGTTATGATCTTTTGATAAATCTTGAAGGAGATACTAGGCTTTTGGGACTTTTAGATATGTTGTAGATTTTGATTTTAGGATTTGTCCTTGATTGATTTTGATTTTGATTTGGATCTTTGAACAAATATACCATAGGATGTTTGGATGATTATATAAGGGATAGATTTGATCAATGGATGATAATTTTAATATGTGCGGGAAGAAGGATACATCTATCCACACCTATCCAAACAAGATGATAACTTCACTAAGCATACGCAGAAGGATTCATCTACATATACTGAGTTAAACAAGATGATTTTTATAACTTTGACTAAGCATATGCAAAAGGATGCATCTACACATACCTAGCCAAACGTGATTTTGATAAAGTTTTCAAGGATTTAGTCTCAATGATATTGATGATTTTTTATTTTTCCAAAAATCCTAGTATTAAGGATGATTTCAAGATTTTTGAAAAGGTGATTGTGAGATGGTGTTCATTTTGATGTTTTGAAGGATCGATGTAAAATATTTTGATTTGCTTTGATCCTAAGATGAACCTAAAAAAGACACTTTATTTTCCTAGACCTAGGAATTGAAGAACAAGCTTTTCTCCAAACAAGATGTTCAAACTGTCTGAAAAGATTTGGTTTTTGGTGGAAATAGAATGAATACAAACCAGGATTGTTCCTTGAAGCCTTCTTATAAAAGTTAAAATGCAGTCTTTGTCTGACTTCGTATAACATAGAGAGACATTCTTGACGGGCTATCAAACTAAGGGATTTCACCTTTGGTTTCTTGATCTTGACTTTGCATGAAATCATTGGAGACACATGTGTGGGGTCCAATTGTCTTTAACCTTTGCTTAATGGACTCTTTTTACCACAAACACACTCTTGATTAGATTTCAAACTGAATGTCCAATGTCTCAACTTTGTCTTATTTCACAGGGTATGTGAAACTTTTGATGAATTTAAGGAAAGGGTACCTATTGTTTAGCTTTAGTAGGAAAAGGTGAGATGTAAATTCAGGGTGCTTAGGAAACCTCTGGGATGTAATCCAAGAACCCAGAAACAATAACTTACAGGATTTGGTCCCAATGTGGTAATTTCCTATTAAAGGGTTTGAAATTTTGGGGATCATGTTGTTGAATGTTTGTTCACAAATGTTTTCCAATCCAGTACTGACACAAATAATGTAACATCTAGCTCGAGATTGGCATGTTTCTCTTAGTGGAGCTTGCCTCATTACCCTTCATAATAGAGAGATAATTTTACATGCACAACCAAGGATAAAATATAAAGGTATGTTAGAATGAAGTCTTAACCTCTATGTTTCAACCAAGATCAGACATGGCAAGTAACTTCTTGGAATCTAAGTTCCAATGCACCACTTTGATAAACTCATTGGATGGACTGGTTGGCTGCTATAAACAAGGCTCTTAATGACACAACATCGGGGACATGGCACCTTGCGAGCATCCAACAAGCTACTAAAGGATTTAATCAATCCTACTAGGGGTTGTTATATGTTTTATGGTAGTACCCCATTCTGAAAGACACTGTACGACTAAGGCCTACATACCATGAGGACTTGACAGTTTATTCTTATATGTTTGTATATCGGCCCGAATGAAAAACTAGTTGGAGTCACCTTCGAGTTCTCCTTTTGGATGTGTCTCTTGGGTAGGCCCCTTTAAAGGTAAACAATAGTGAGCAAGCACATCCGTAGTTTGATCGACCTTCATTTAGAAATAAAGCGAGAACACTTGTGATATACCTAACTCACACTTGCAAAGTGTTTTGTTCAATTTTAAATCCAAATCAAAGTGTGGAGGCAATCTTTTATGCAACTTAATGTCATCAAAAATACTTTTGGTTCTCAAGATCACCATGAAGCACGAGAGAAGTGCATACGCCTTTTTAGATGAGATTACTTTGAATAAGAGATTACAAAACACAAAAAACACATGTTCATTTTAAGCCTCAAAGCAATGACAAACTCGTTTTAAAGCACCAAACAAAATATGAGTTAGCCTAAAATAGAAAATTAAGGCATATGACAAACCCTCCAACCATTTTGAAATGTTCATTTTAAAAACCAAAGGTGAGCTATCATGAAACAAAAAATTAAAGTAGGTGATGGAAGATCAAAGCATTTAAGAACGCTTTTTTAGGTTTCAATTTCGATGCTTGAATCTTTAATTCTAATTTTGTCTTCATTTTTGGTCCAACTCCAATGTTTGATTTCAACCTTCACCTTCGTTGTCCTTTGTTACCCTTCATTTGTACCTCCTTCGTTAGTCTTTGTACCTTTTCCTTGTACCTTCTTTTTCCTTTCATTAGCCTATTAAACAAAAAGACAATCAGGTGAGATTTAAAACATTAAATTCATTTTGATCAAAAAAAACATGATTTCTATTTGAAAGAACAAATGATTTGGATGAACATAATGACAAAAGCATTTATAAGTGGGCCATATATCGATTTCATGAAGAAAGCACCATACTTGTTAGATTCACTTTTTCCTCCACCAAAGTTTTCTCTACTTACTCTACGTCACTAGAGGCATTGAGTCAATAAGTCAAAACACAATGAATAAATATTTCAATAACATCATCATAGGCTCAAATATTTACTAATAATAAATGTGATAATATAAATTTATGACATTTATTAGAAGATCAATAAATTGTAAGTATAATGACTCAATATAAGAAGATATCGAATGCACTAATGAAGCCTTCCTCTGTTCGAACACCTCACAAGAGTAAAGCTACAGAAAGATTTCAAATCACAAGCAATTAGTTGTACAAAGAATACATAGGAAAAGTGATGCGCAGCCACTTGGACACAAAGCATTTATAAATATAGTTAGAGCTCTAGCATTGGCATTGGTGACAGGAAAATCGATAGCAAGAAAGATTTCTTTTTATCATCTATGCATTGAAGGATTCAATTCTCTCTAAATCTTAGAGCAGTCACTAAACACTGTCCAATAGTGAATTCCTTTCCAACAATAAAACAACTCTATGCTTTGCTTAAAACTACTAACAAAGAGGAAATAGTTAATGCAGCAAAGTGTGAGACAAGAAGCACGTGGCAGACTAAAATGCTTTTAGCGAAGTAGCTGTAAACTTGCTACACATTCATAGATAGTGTGACTCTTCCAACTTTAGCGACGCTCTTCTAAAATAGGAGACCACATTCAAAACCTCTTGGATCTTAAATCGACATCCATGTGCATCAACTCCCAATAGCCTATTTATAGTAGTAGGCGTAATCTACAGGTTGTGACAGATTTCGTAATCAAGTTGTGAAAAAAAAACAAATCAATATTAGGCGTGATCCTTTGAAGTCATTGTCAGTCTCTCCCTATCATATTAAAAGCAAACGTTAAACTTTTAAAGTGTTGATCATCAAATAGTTAGGCCAATTCCTTGCTACACAAACCAGTCACATCAAGAATAAATATGACATGAGCAAGCATCAATAGCTTAAGAAAAAGAAAGATACTCTATTCTTGCTGAGCTTCAAAGGTACTATAGTAGATTTTTAGAAAATAACTAAATGCATTGAGAATTTGAAGATTTCCCAACTATCATTTGTTCTCACAAATTTCCATCTATACGCCTTTGAAAAAAATAGAAGTTTCTTTTGGACGAATGCTCTAAAATAGAAAAGATAGATCAATGTGAGGAAAAACAAACAGAAATAAAAAGAAAAAATGGTCGTAACTATACCAACGCCGTATATATGTATATATAGTTTCAAAATGAATTTAAGGAAATAGTGGATGATGCTTTAAATAGTGATATTAAATGTTGAAGGGTGTGTTTTAAATTCTTTATATGGATGACATTTCCTCATGAGATTCCTTCTTTTTTTATTTCTTTTAAATACAGAGTCAGCTTCATATAATGATAGAACTTTGAAAATTTTCAAGGTATTATGAAAGATATTGGTCATGAATACCTAGAAAACAAGGAATCCACACATGCTCTATCTTGCTTTAAAGAAATGACAATCAACTTTTAAGAAAAAGCAGGGAAATGTGCATCTACCCTTTTATCCTTGTATTGAAGAAAATATAGACAAACAGATATATCAGAAACCTTGAAGAAATAAAAATGCCAAGAGTATAAATTCTCTAAACTCCATATGAAAATAAAATTTGTGAATCATATAAGGAAAATAAGAATGAAATGCATTGATTATGCCCTCCTTGTAGTGCCACATGTAAGCATCCTTTAAAATCTGCAAATACTAAACCTCAAGCATCGGTTAATATTTTGCAAAATCTATCAAAATTTCTGAATGAAATAATGCAAAATGCTCTCTAACATGATAACAAGACAAACTCAACTGAAATCATAAAAGATCCATAATGCATACCTATTTCATAGTGGATTGGTGTCAAATGTGCAAATGACCCTTTCCCAATCCTTCCTAAAACTCAAGTGATGAAGTGCAATGATAATGAAGAGAAAAATTAGTTCTCAAACCAGAGAAATACTTTTGCATAAAATTCTTCGATGCCTTTATTGAAGAATGAGGTCATATTTATAGGTGCGATGATTGGCAAATATGGGTGATAGGGATAAATAGACCAATGAAACCACTTGTCAAAGTTGGGTAGGTGAAGGTACTTGAACATTTTAAGAGGGAGTTTCAAATTTGAACAACCGACAGAGGGACAAGAAATGAAAGCAAGTATGTTGGAGGGAGTTTCAGTAACTTGTCCTGTTTTAAATTGAAAGAATATTTTCTTTAAAGTTGATGGAAAATAAGGGTTTTAATAAATCAATAAATTGATTTATTTGTGCAAGAGGAGATATCTAGAGGATTTGATGGGTGATTAGGTTAGGCTAATTGGATTTAGATTAGCCTAATGATGATTAGGATGAGTTTAACTTTTATGACTTAAATATTTGATTTATTTACATCAGAAAAGAATGAAATATGCATTTGGAGATTGGATTAAATAAAGTTTAGTTTATTTAATTAAAGAGATGATGTGTTGATAGGAGCAACTGTCCCCATTTGACCTTTGGTTAGAGGAGTCAATGATGCAATACAAGGCTTGATTGGTAGAAAAAAAAATTTCCTAGGTTTGCTTATTGAAATGCAATTTGTTTTTAAAAAAGGTTTATTTAAAAGTTTAATTTCAAAACTTTATTATTAAAAATAATAAAGAAAATTACTAATATGTTTTTTAGAAAAATAATTATTAAATAATAAAAGAAAAATAAATTTTAAATTTTTTAAAAAACACAAAAGTTTTCACACCGAGCAAAATAGAAAAAACATATTAATTTTT